>JARSSU010003325.1:0-53040 GCA_029619165.1 Eurosta solidaginis | reverse complement strand
AGGAGCGAACGGAAATGCGAACAAACAGTTTCGTCAAATACTCAGAAACTTGGGCATCCTAGCAGGCAATATAAGTAAGAGACCACTGCCTGACAAAAGGACTCCTGAACACAAGAGCATTAAAACGGCCCTGCGAGTCGTGACAAGACGTTAGCAAAGTCTTCGTAGCAAACCAGCGCCAGCATATCCGTCCAAATGCACAAATACCTGCAAAAACTCCAGTTGAGGAAAGCCCACAAATTCTACGGAGACGCAGAGTCACCCGGGTACCAACGTCCGATTTGCGTACGTACTCAACTTAGCCAGAATTCAACTCCGACACATCAATGTATATCTGATGAATGGTCTCCGGATGACACAACCATCTTTTCAATTGAAATGATGTAATCAACGCCTCAACATTTTGTAAGAAGAAGCAAAGTTATTTCCAACAGCGTATACCGTAACGATCAGACTGACAAGCAAGTGAATTTTCAGCCAGTCCGTGCTCCGTTTGAACGCAACTAGTCCTCATTTTTGTGAGTATACTTGTGACGGTTGTTGCGCAAATATTACTTGGGTGTCCGATTAAGAAATTGTTGGAACGGACGAATCTATATCTACAATACAACCGATTTGACTAGGTGCGTTTCTCGCACTTTCCTCATTTTCGCAGCCAGAAGCCTTGAAATTTTACCAGTGCTATATAGATATATGGCATACATACAATTGATCAGTCTTATAGGGCCGTTTATTTGAAAGTGGCATAAGCAATTTCGAACTCATGGTACTTAAATGCATTGTATTTTGAACGAAAATGCCTATATAGAGGTTCTACAATGATAAAATAATAATAAGAATGCAGTCTTTTGGATGGACTCTAACAAACTGAGCGAGGAGCGAGACAAACAAATTATCACTGAAAACTAAACGGACATGAAATGATTCTGCCACTTTCAAATAAACGGATCAATAATGTAAAACGAATCTTCAGACTATCTGATTATTCGCACATCTGCAATCGTCGAATCGCTGAAAACGCGAATAACTCAATATTGAGTATAGCAAAAGTGATTCGTTATTACAACACTACATTGTTAGGAGTACTACACAATACAATACTCCATTACTCCATCATAGCGTTTTACCATCAAACAAATGACATCACGTGGACTGTGTAGTTTTATATTCTCAGTTTGCCGTTCACCATTTTATCCAGTAATCTAGACTTTGGAAAAAACTGCCATATTTATTTCTCGTTTCTGAATCACATCATGGGGTTTCCTCTATTTATTGTGATACAGGTGATTATTATGGGGCGTTCATTCAGCGGCTCCTCAAATATGAGCGACGATCGAAACAGCAAATATTCGCCACACTATGTACACATATATATCAAGAACAATCAGATTATGAATTTTCGAATTTATCTCATCAGATATATCGATTTCAGCTCCGTCATGGAAGTATGAGCGCCTTCGGCAACAGCCGAAAACAGTCCTCCCCCTAGTTGTTATATCTTATGTGACAAATAAAGTATATGCGACTAGAAAAATAACCCTAATCGCAAACCTCATCCCCCTCTAACAAATTTGCGCACACCAACTAATAGCTAGCTAACATCTTTGGTGTTTCCTATTTTGTGTTGTTCTTGATTCGCTATGGTTTTTTGCATTCTAAGTACGTTCGAATGCCTTGGAGATTTGCGCCTATGTAATTTAAGCTGGATTTAAGTTACGCACGGCCTGCTTGTGGTTAATTTATTTCCTAACTCTCCTTCTTCCTTGGCTATGTGCCTTGTTACTGTCACAAATGTGGAAACTGAAATTGTAACCTTAGCAAACGAAATCACCATAGCGCACAACCAGCAACCCCGCTTAGTCTACATACTCCAAACAAACACTGTCAACTTTGTGCCTTTTCCACGCCTTCATCATATTGTCTCTCTCCTGCTATGTATGTGTTCCCCCAGTTGACTTGTTGTCATCAACATCAAACTTTTTGTTGTTATTTTTGTAGCTGCAATCAGTAGCAGTTAATGTCATATGCTTTTTTCCTGCTTGCATTGGAACTCCGTATGTAAACCCACACCCGCCTAACTAACAACCATATTCTCACTCAAAAGCTCGCAAGCTCACAAGTGAAGTAAGCAAGCACACTTTCGTTCTGGGGACATTCTATGGCTGATTATTAACACTTATTAGTGTGAGGTTTAATGTTATCCTCCCAACTACCAACCAACCGCCCCTTCATCTCACTGCATGTGTGTGTGGAATCAGATGGTCCTTATTGTTGTTATTCTTGCTGTGGATCTGCATTTTTTATGACACCCCTGGGATCAAATTAACACTTTTCGCTTTCGCTTCGCATTATCGCTATCATCAGCGTGTTGATTGGGGGCAGCTTTTGCCTTTCATTCGTAAAGAGGCTGACTTTTATTTGTAGTATATTTGTACACAGAATGAGTATCTGTGTTCCTGATTAGATTATGTGATTTCGTGTTTAGATATTTACTTATTATTGATTTATATAAATTGCTTCCTATTTTTATTTGGAGGAGAGGGAGTTTTCCATATGTTGGAGCGCATGGGCCAGCGTATATTCGGCGTTGAAGATCCGAAGTCCTCGAACGGAGACATATTATATGCAGATCATAAAATGCGTATGTCGGGACTGACCCTGACAAGCCATAACAGCGTCGAGATCGAAGTAGCGTCAGTGACGCAATTTGCAGGGATTTTTTCGGCAAAACACTTGACCGACTCTTCGTTTTTGAGGATAAGGGCATGTTTATTACCTTTTTTTCATCCCAACGGCTTAATTATTGTACGTCGGATTTCTGCATATTCCTGGGAGGTGGGCTCTCATCAATCAGTTGTCTCTTAGGATTCACAGGTTTCTGAGTTTCAAGCAGAAGCTGTTTATTCGGCGTTTCGTTGCTCTCCTTTATTGCAATTATTCCCGCCTTACTGTGTAAATGCGTGTTCTGTCGACATCAAAAAAACATCCCGTGACTGTTCTGAGCGAGATGGTTTGACAGGCCTACAACTTCTTCCAGTGTGTTTCTCTTTAAGCTTGGCGACCATATCGGAGGCGCCTTGAAGTTTTTGCTACTACTCTAAACTTTAGGTGCAATTGCAGCTGCATGAAGGTCAACGAATGTAACTCCCTGTATTTTGGGTGGCAGACAGTCGGCAACGTCATGCGATCGACGTGGATATTCAATATTGCCGAAATTTTGTTTGTTCACAAATAGGGTGCCAGATACCTGTTCGGGAAGTACTAGGGAGTTATGTATGTAGTTGCAAAGCGCCAGGAAATGTTGCCATCATTGAAAAGCGGGCATGTAGTCAGCATTACTTCGAGATAAGCTACGTAGATAGGAGCAATGACTTCCATGTAAAACTTCAGCTCCCATTGGGCGCTAGCGGCTTGCTAAGCCGCAGTCATATTTGAAGGTAATGGGAGCCGCTTGCGCGCAAACTACGAGACGGTCTAGAACGGGAACAAGAAAGTGCCTTTAATGAGAAAATTCCTGAAACGCTCCGGTACATAGAACCGGCTACGTTGATAGCCATGTCATCACCACCTCTTTCGTAACTTACAAAGTAGACCTTTTCGTCTTTTCTCTCCCTCTATTGTCGTTAATTTCCTCTCCTTTTTCAAATTATGAAAAAACTATAACCTTCATTGTCCTTTTTGAGACTTACCCATTTTCTTCATTTCTTTTACATAATTTTCCTATCTGTCTCTGCCTAACCCTGCCTTTACCTTTTCCTCTGTCAATCCATCACCCTCGCTCTTCCCTTTCACTTATATGTAGCTCTCTCTCATTTCTTGATCTTCCTTTTCATAAAATATTTGGATAAATAATTTTAAGTTTCGGCAGGTTAAGAAATCCCTATGCACCTGTCTCAATAGGTCAAGTTTTCCTTATTAGCTTTGCTGATACAACACGAACAAAGTATATTGTATTGTTTTAGCAGCTGGAAGATATACAATTCGACAAGCACTTTCTCATGGCTCTATTACCATGCCCATTATCAAGTTCCTTCTGTGGATATTACTCAAGGCATTTAGTTTACAATGTGGGGAATGTTTAAGTTAAGAGAAAGTTTGTGATATTTCTCAAGACCTTTAGTTGCATTGAAAGAAAAAACTGGTAAAATCAACCGAAATACGGGTCAATTCAACCGAAATGTCTGTCAATTTTTTATCCATCGCAACAAGATGTTGAATCAACTGCGCACAAGTCGTTGATTCGTAATTGACCGTTTTAGTAGTCAAATAAACAAAAAAAGTTGTTTCATTATATTTTACCAGTAGTTTTGTTAAATTAACAATTATTACTGTCGCTCTAGGAATACCAATCAAAACTGTTAATATTAATTTCTTTCTTTTGAAATTACCAGTGCAAACTGTTAAATTAACAAAGTTTATTGTCGAAATGACACTACCAGTGAAATCTATTGAAATAACAGATATTTCTGTTTTTTCTAGATTAAAAGCGAAACTTTACATCAACAGATTTTTCTGTTCATATGACATTAATACCTATGGAAAAAATAAAAGCCGTATAAATATATATTTAAATTTACGTAGTTTTTTATTTGTATAAATTACATAAGTCCATTTAATTTCTAATGATTTTATTGCTATATTTAGTAATATTAATTAAAACAAGTAAGGAAGGTTAAGTTCGGGTGTAACCGAACATTACATACTCAGTTGAGAGCTATGGTGACAAACATAAGGGAAAATAACCATGAAGGAAAATGAATCGAGGGAAACCCTGGAATATGTTTGTATGACATGTGTATCAAATGAAAGGCATTAAAGAGTATTTTATGAGGGAGTGCGCCATAGTTCTATAGGTGGACGCCATTTAGGGATATAGCCATAAAGGTGGATCAGGGTTGACTCTAGAATGCGTTTGTACGATATGGGTATCAAATGAAAGGTATTAATGAGTATTTTAAAAGGGCGTGGACCTAAGTTCTACAGATGGACGCCTTTTCGAGATATCGCCGTAAAGATGGACCAGGGGTGACTCTAGAATGCGTTTGTACGATATGGGTATCAAATGAAAGGTGTTAATGAGCATTTTAAAAGGAAGTAATCCTTAGTTCCATAGGTGGACGCCGTTTCGAGATATCGCCATAAAGGTGGACCAGTGGTGGCCCTTAGAATTTGTTGGCACAATATGGGCATCAAACGAAAGGTGTTAATGAGTATTTTAAAAGGGAGTGGGCCTTAGTTCTATAGGTGGACGCCTTTTCGAGATATCGCCATAAAGGTGGGCCAGGTGTGACTCTAGAATTCGTTTGTGCAATATGGGTATCAAACGAAAGGAGTTAATGAGTATTTTAAGAGGAAGTGGGCCCTTAGTTCTATAGGTAGACGCATTTTCGAGGTATCGCAATAAAGGTGGACCAGGGGTGACCCTAGAATTTGTTTGTACGATATGGGTATCAAATGAAAGGTGTTAATGAGTATTTTTAAAAGGGAGTGGGCCTTCGTTTTATAGGTGTTCGCCTTTTCGAGATATCGCCATAAAGGTGGACCAGGGGTGACCCTAGAATGAGTTTGTACGATATGGGTATCAAATTAAAGGTATTAATGAGAGTTTTAAAAGGGAGTGGTGGTAGTTGTATATGTGAAGGCGTTTTCCAGATATCGACCAAAATGTGGACCAGGGTTACCCAGAACATCATCTGTTGGATACCGCTAATTTATTTATATATGTAATACCTGCCAAGATTTTAAGGGTTTTTTATTTCGCCCTGCAGAACTTTTTCATTTTCTTCTACTTAATATGGTAGGTGTCACAACCATTTTATAAAGTTTTTTCTAGAGTTATATTTCGCGTCAATAAAACAATCCAATTACCTTACCATATTTCATCCCTTTTTCGTATTTGGTATAGAATTATGGCATTTTTTCATTTTTCGTAATTTTCGATATCGAAAAAGTGGGCGTGGTCATAGTCGGATTTCGTTCATTTTTCATACCAAGATAAAGTGAGTTCAGATAAGTACGTGAACTGAGTTTAGTAAAGATATATCGATTTTTGCTCAAGTTGTCGTGTTAACGGCCATGCGGAAGGACAGACGGAAGACTGTGTATAAAAACTGGGCGTGACATCAACCAATTTCGCCCATTTTCACAGAAAACAGTTATCGCCATTAAATCTATGCCCCTACCAAATTTCAAAAGGATTGGTTAATTTTTGTTGGACTTATGGCGATAAAAGTATCCTAGACAAATTAAATGAAAAAGGGGGGAGCCACGCCCATTTTTAAATTTTCTTTTATTTTTGTATTTTGTTGCACCATATCATTACTGGAGTTGAATCTTGACATAATTTACTTATATACTGTAAAGATATTAAATTTTTTGTTTAAAATTTGACTTTAAAAAAATTTTTTTTTCCTGCCAAATTCATCATGATATCTTCAACGACTGCCAAATTACAGCCTGCAAAATTTTAAATTACCTTCTTTTAAAAGTGGGCCGTGCCACGCCCATTGTCCAAAATTTTACTAATTTTCTATTTTGCGTCATAAGTTTCAACTCATCTACCAAGTTTCGTCGCTTTATCTGTCTTTTGTAATGAATTATCGCACTTTTTCGGTTTTTCGAAATTTTCGATATCGAAAAAGTGGGCGTGGTTATAGTCCGATATCGTTCATTTTAAATAGCGATCTGAGATGAGTGCTCAGGAACGTACATACCAAATTTCATCAAGATACCTCAAAATTTACTCAAGTTATCGTGTTAACGGACGGACGGACGGACGGACATGGCTCAATCAAATTTTTTTTCGATCCTGATTATTTTGATATATGGAAGTCTATATCTATCTCGATTCCTTTATATATGTACAACCAACCGTTATCCAATCAAACTTAATATACTCTGTGAGCTCTGCTCAACTGAGTATAAAATTAATAACTTCTGCATATTCACAGACGCGTTAGTACACGCTCTAGCGAACCACATTGGCGTCGGTTTCAAGAACTTTATTTCAACTTTTTCTTCAAAAATATATTTATAATTTAATTTATTATATTATTATAATTTAATTTATTGTTTTGAACTTCGCCGCACATCACTTCATTTTTCAATACTTTCAGTTGCAGTTCAGTTCATTCTCAATTTCTTCTCTCGCATGTAGAGTTGCCACACTTGATTGTTTCGAACAAAACTTGTAGTATAAATGTTTGAAATAACATTTTAAATAGAGAACTTGTAAGTTATAGGAAAGTAAAGAATCAAATCGCGGGAAGGTAATTCACCACTGGAGTAACTTTACATGTAATTCGGCAAGTTAATTCTCGTAACACTATATTTTGAAAACGTTTCTAAAACAACTCAAACTTGTATGCTGTCGGAAACATCAACATTAAAAAAGGATTTTTTTTATTATCTTATTACATTCGTTCGCGTGAGTGAAAATTCGTAAAAACTTGAAAAAATGTTACTAACTTTGGAAAAATCCTGTTCGTTCAAGCAATACTTTTGCAACAAGAGGGCGCAATTTTGCATTTCTCTTGGACGAGAAGTTGCAAAATTGTACCCGATAAATAGGTGTCCCGGTATCTCATAATTTTTTGCACAGTAATTTCAAAAAGGGGGTTTTCGTTTTGTATTGATAACTGAAAAAACTAGTTCTTTATTGTTTTCCCATATTGTGTGTTTTTGCGATTTGGTTTTCCTATTTTGGTGTTTTTTTAACAAGTGGCACCATCGTCATAAGTACAGAGTAGAGAGCGCAGTGAGCGTAAAATTCTCTTTGAAATTTGCTCATGTATTGACTGTTGATCGCTGTTGAAAAGACCAGTGAGATCAGTTGTGGTAAGAGAAAAATCAGTTGACCGAACAATTCAAGTCCAAGCTCAACAGTGATTGCGGTCTCATTATTTGTTTCATTTAAAAATCAGAAACCATACGTTTTGTTCTTATCTTAACGATCACTGCTTGCGCCTTTGCTTTAAAAAAATAATCAATTTTTTATTACTCCCGTTAGAGCCGCCAACGAGTTGTTTCTGAAGCAACATAACCAAGGCTAATTTAACTTTGCCACAAACTTTTCAACCACTGATGCGAAAACTCCAGTAGCACATATTTATTTATAAACAAATTTTGTTTAACATTTTTTGCATTATAAACAAAAAACACGGAAAGCAGTACTTATTTGTATAAGCACAAGGAGAATTTTTTTAACGAAAAAAGGTTTGGATATTGCGCACTTAAAAATTTAACAATGCCGCGTAGTACATCTCAAAACAACCCTTTCAAGAAATTTTAGGCTGAAGACCCAAAAAAAATTGAATTTTTTCTTGCAACAGAGTTACCATGGTCTTCTTCAAAAAAGGGGACTTCGTACAGATCATATTTGCTATACATACCAGTAGTCCAGCACGTTGGAGTTATATATTATTTGGTCTCAAGAAGCCTTTGATCAAGTTGTAAAAAGCCGAGAGGATCTACAACTTTGGTACCCTAGAAAATATGGCTTTTTTCACCATTTGATTTAATTCAACATGTATATATGTGACGCATAATGTGTTGTGTTGATAATCCCACTCAAAGCATGTATGCCCGCACAGTTCACAGCGAACAACCACACGAACTGCATTTTCAACCTGTTAATTTTGTGTTACATTTTAAAACTTCATTATCATCACTTTTTTTTGAACTGGCCTAAAGTAGTATAATTTCAAAAATTTGCTAAACGAGTGAAGAGCGAACCCAGGATTTTCGGTGTGGTAGACGGAGCACGGTGGTCACTATTGCACCATTTCTTCCAAAATTTCTGTTGCACAGTATTATTAAAATGAAAATTACATGAGGATCAGTACATAGGCTCGCTTCTTTGACGGCCTAAGTACATATAATAGGGTTTTTTTTTCTACAGGGAACTTGCTTGCACTTTTGTATAAGAATACGTGCATAAACGCAAATTTTCTGCCTAACATTTATATTGGAATACATATCTACTTGCATAACCACACACTTGGCTGCAACACCCCACATTTTCAATCGAATCGACCGACCACCAGTCTAGCGCTGGTGAATTGTTTGCATAAACCGATGCTGCTGCTGATCATAATTATTGCAGACAAATGCTTTTGTTTTCTTTTTGCAACAGATTATGCTACTGCATACTTATGTATATTGTTTATAGCTTCCGAATACTTACTTATAAGTTGTTTTTGTTTTCATTATTAATTTTTTCATTTTACTAAACTAATGATGTGCGCATGCGTATGTGAAGATACTCTACATAAGTAGGTACGTTTGCACATGCCTACATACCTATGTATGTATGAATATGTTCCAATGTCCTCCTGTATATATGTACCTTAAAAAATGTGATTAGTATAGGATGAGTCCGGCAGCAGGCGCAAAGTATCATACGATAATAACCAGGTTTGTGTTGGGTCCCTTTAGTTTGAGCATGTCCTATGGAGAGACCCCATTTTACCTGTCTATGCCTGAAAGGATACTGTCGAACTGTACAAAGAGCACATACATGTAGGGGCACAGTCGTGCAGATAATTTTTCTGTCCTTATGTGTGCTGTCCAACGGATCTCATTTGTTCGCCACTGGGTTGAGTGGGGACACGTCCTCTTTCTATGCCTACGGAAATACCTACAAATTTTATAGTTTTAAAAACTTCAGTAAGAAGGTTGAAAACATGTTGGGCTTGTCTTGGTATTGTAGAAAAAGAAAAAATTATGAAGAAATTTTTTATGTCGATCTTGTCTTCCAATTTGCGTTGTACTTCTTTTAATTTTTCCTACTAATTGATGATTAGTTTTCACTGAAAAGCTTTTTATGCCAGAAATACACTTAGAGTACTTGCTGAGGGGCGACCCCGCCTAGAAGGACTTTTTTCTAGTTCCTGATGTTGCTTTGCTCGGAGCCTGAACCCAAGATCTTCGGTGTGGTAGGCCGAGTACGCCGAACAACAGAAGGTACTAGTGTTTTGGGTTTGGTATGGAGCTCCACATTACTCGTCCGGAAAAAATTTGTTTTTTTTTCAGAGTGAAGTAAAATAAAAAAAGACAAAAAAATTTTTGTATTGACTTCTTCGGACAAGTAGGCGCTTTATCTTTAATATGATTTTGATTCCATTTTACTTGTTTGGGGCAGTCGTCATTTTGGCACTTAGAGATGAATGGACACGCCTTGATGAGTTTAGGTTTTTATCTTTCGTGCTGTTTTACTGCTGCTTGTGTATCTGGTGTTGATAAGCTGGTACGTACCACTCCCTTGTTTTGGCAGAAAGGTGCAACGAATGTACCCGTAGGAGGGCTGCCAGGTCGCAATCGTAAATATTCCTAGTTGACATACCAAGTACCAACTACGCAACTGCACCAACTATCGTGGAATCAGCCTTCGTAATATCGCATATAAGGTCCTTTTAAGTTTATTGTGCGAAAGATTGAAGCCCACCGTGCACGGCTGATTGGACCTTATCAGTGCGGCTTCAGACCTGGTAAATCTACCATCGACCAGATTTTCATAATGCGCCAAATCTTGGAAAAAATCCGTGAAAAGAGAATCGACACACATCACCTCTTCGTCGATTTTAAAGCCGCCTTCGACAGCACGAAAAGGAGCTGCCTATATGCGGCTATGTCTGAATTTGGTTTCCCCGCAAAACTTATACGGCTGTGCAAAATGACCTTGAGCAACACCATCAGCTCAGTCAGAATTGGGAAGGAGCTCCCCGAGCTGTTCGAAACTAAACGAGGTTTCAGACAGGGTGATCCCCTATCGTGCGATTTCTTTAATTTGATGCTGGAGAAAATTATACTAGCTGGAGAACTTAACCGCACTGGAACAATATTCTATAAAACCGTGCAATTACTGGCATATGCTGATGACATTGATATCATCGCTGAAACACCCGCGCTGTTTGTTCTGCTTACTCCAAACTGGAAAAACGAAGCGGCAAAGATGGGTTTGATGGTGAATGAGAACAAAACGAAGTACCTGCTGTCATCGAGCAAAGAGTCAGCGCATACGCGCCTTGGCAACTACGCTACTTTTGGCAGCCATAATTTAGAAATACTAAAAGACTTCGTTTATTTGGGAACCAGCATCAACACTAGCAACAACATCAGCACTGAAATCCAGCGAAGAATCAGTCTTGCCAATAAATGCTACTTTGGACTGTAGGCAATTGAAAAGTAAAGTCCTCTCTCGGCGAACGAAAATCATACTCTACAAGTCACTTATCGTACACGTCCTGCTATATGGGGCAGAAGCATGGACCATGACAACAGCAGATGAAGCGGCTTTGGGAGTGTTCGAGAGAAAAGTTCTTCGAAAGATTTATGGACCTCTACGCGTTGGCGATGGCGAGTACCGAAGAAGATTTAATGATGAACTGTACGAGTTGGAGCCTTGACCTGGCGAGTGCAGGACACGAACACAGAACATATTCAACCGTTTCTTCTTGCAGCTCCCTACTTTGTAAGTCTAATATCATGGTCTTTGCACATGATCTTAGAAATTTTGCAGCCCCGCGCTTTTGTTTAAGCCTTTCCTGCTTGATGAATCATATGCAACTCCTGTCTGTTTTTGATTTCTCCTAAGCAGATTGGGACACCTGTCGTCGATTGAGCGAGTGTTTCACCATCCTTTGCCAACTCCTCGGCCTTTTCGTTACCCTCTATCCCTTTATGAACGCAAACCTAGTATAGATGTATGATCCGGCCTGTGCGAAGTTTTTCCAATTCTTTTTGCATTCCAGATTATGATGAAGTACTGCGTGAGATTATTGCTTTAAGCGTAGCCTGACTATCAATATTCCTATATATTGACGCGACAGTAATCTGCCAGCCTGTAGAATCTACTTATTTCTGGATCGACACAGTAAACAGAAGACCCGACGCCTTCCGTTAACTTGGTGCTATCGGTAAGAAATGGCAGCCCTTGTTTGTCAAGGGAAAAAAATCAAAATCTAAAACCGTTTTCGAAAAAAAGGTTTGAATAATGAGCAACACCGTTTGCCCTACGAAATTCCTACACCAACATTTCTTTACAAATACGTACATTGTACATACATACATACATACTTAGACATAAACGACGAAATTTCGCTATTATCATTGCAAAAATATTTTATTTACATAGTCATGGCGCAAAAATTTCGAGCTCAGCAGCAAATGTAATGAATTGCCAAATGAGTTTTTTTTTGTCAATTCATCACATATTGTAGCTGACCCAATTCGTTTCAAATGACTAATTAATGTCAATTATTCTGGGAAAAATAGTTGTCAATATGAGAGCCTTTATATGTACAGTATACATACATATATGTATGGCTGTAAAATATTTACATATATCCACACAAACATACATACATACATACAAATTATAGGAATTGGAAAATTGTGTTAAGATTGCAAATATAGAGTAAAGTAAATTTTTTGTACTCTAACCTACTTACAAATATTAATGGAAAGGGGCTCCATTCTCGGTAGTTCAATCTCAAGCTCTCTCGAAATATTGGCATTACTAAACTACCAAGAATTTGGGCAGCGGAACACGTAAGTATATGTATATCGAACTTAGACCTAGACCATGCACTAATCTACAATTGAAGCGGAGCCGCGAATAACGTTTTAAAAGCCAATTTTGCAAAACGTGTTTTTTTTTGCAGATTTCCGTTACTGTTACTCTTGCATCTCTAAAGCATCAAATAAGTTAAAATTACGTACTAAAGGGCAACTAAAAAGCAATTAGAAGAATTCAGTCTTTGGAAGAACGTTGTAAGTTACACACAAAATGATACGATCGCAGTTGTCGCAGGTAATTGATAAGTGTAAGGTACAAAAAGGAAATGTAAAGTTGAAAATTGGAAAGATTTTAAAAACAAAAAGTTAAGAAATAGTGGAAATGCATATACAACCAGGAAAAACAAAAGTATCCCTCAAAAAAAACGCTCCAGAGCAAGTAATGTGGAAAAAGCGTTTTAAGTGCACTTGCTGTAATTTTTTATATTTAGGTTTGTGATTTGCTATTTCAATTGCCAAAAATTTAGTGTTGGTCAAATGAAGGACTATTGGCATGAGAAGTTCGGAGAGGTCTATAAATCGATCTGCAGTAAATAAAGATTGTATATAAATCTCTTACTTGAAAGAGCACCCTTACACGATGGTTTTTTCGCCCTCTTTATGTAAAGTGACCGTGAAAACACTCGGAAATTAATAATTAAAAAGAAGTAAACATAAAAGATGGGTTGGAAAGTTATTGTGTAAATGGGCTCAAAGCAAACCAAGCTTTATTCACAGTTTTTGGAATATTTTCATTTCTGTTTTGAACACATTTTTGTTTTGATGCCGAATTAACTTTTTGTATGAAATAAATAAACTGTAAGCATTCCATAATATACTCTTTATTTAGAAAAACAAACCAATACATAGTTCTTTGCGATAGTAACATTTTAAAATCCGTTCCTACAAACCGTATTGCTCAGTGGAACAACGTTTTAAAAGCCTTCAGTACAGATGCTGTGCATAATGGAAAAAACGTTTTAACTGCTGTCGCGCTTGGGATATGAAACGTTTTCTCCACTGAAAAAAGTTTTAAAATGACCGTTTACTTGTAATTCGAAATTTAAATTCCTCAATTTTTTTCATATAAGTTATTAATGTCATTGTTTTGGATAAGCCAACAATACAGGAACAAAAAAACAATCACAAAGCCTCCAAAACACGTTTTTTTTCTTTCCTGTAAAAAACGATTTTGTCATTACAACGTTATTCGCGGCTCCGCTTCAAATATTCCTCAAAACAACCTCTACGCATTTACATATGTCCCAGCCCTAGGAACAACATTATTAGCTGTCAAATTTTAAATTTTCTCTTTCATTTCCTGCTTCCAATTTTAGATGACACCCTAGAGGTGGTACTATGTCTATGAAAAAGAATCGGTATACCTAAAATTTGTTCACAATTACCGATTATCGAAGACAAAAAATTTATATGGGAAATCTAGTTATTTAATTAACGATTTGGAGTTAAGTACGAAAATGATGATAATCTCGTTATATGCAGAGCTGGGTAGTAATGATTACTTTAGAAATCAAATTACCGTAAATTTCTCATAGCACTTTAGGAAAGTAATCATGTCCATACCTCCACAGCAAAGGAACTGATTTTATGTATTTCAATTCCTTAAAAAATACCAAGAGCAATTTCTTTTTTTGTTTTTTTTTGCTTAAGTACAAAAAAGTTTGTGTGTAACCGAACAAACTTACTCAACTGAGAGCTTTGGAGACAAAATAAGGGAAAATCACCATGTAGGAAAATGAACCTAGGATAACCCTGATATCTGTTTGTATGACATGTATATCAAATGGAAGGTATTAAAGAGTATTTTAAAACGGGATGGGTCATAGTTATATAGGGGGACGCCTTTCCGAGAAATCGTCATAAAGGTGGACCAGGGGTGACTCTAGAATGTGTTTGTACGATATGGGTATCAAATTAAAGGTATTAATGAGGGTTTTAAAAGGGAGTGGCCCTTAGTTTTATATGTGAAGGCGTTTCGAGATATCGACCAAAATGCGGACCAGGGTGACCCAGAACATCATCTGTCGGGTACCGCTAATTTATTTAAATGTAGTGCCACGAACTGTATTCCTGCCATGATTCCAAGGGCTTTTGATTTCGCCCTGCAGAACTTTTTAATTTTATTCTACTTAATATGTTGTGTCGCACCCATTTTACAAAAATTTTGTCTAAAGTTATATTTAGCGTCAAAAAAACCAATCCAATCACCATGTTTCATCCCTTTTTTCGTATTTGTTATAGAATTATGACATTTTTTTCATTTTTCCAAATTTTCGATATCGAAAAAGTGGGCGTGGTTATAGTCCGATTTCGTTCATTTTAAATATCGATCTGAGATGAGTGCCCAGGAACTTACATACATACCAAATTTTATTAAGATACCTCAAGTTACCGTGTTTACGGACGGCCGGACATGGCTAAATGAATTTCTTTTCCGCCCAGATCATTTTGAAATATAGAAGTCTATATTTATCTCGATCAATTTATGTCGTTACGGGCACAGTTATGCGAACAAAATTAATATACTCTGTGAGCTCAGATCAGCTGAGTATAAAAAATGTTAAATGGACAAAATCAGCGGAAAATGTGTCCTTATATAAAAACATATTCTTGCTGAACTTTGATTTTAAAATTTTGACATAGTAATTGTAAAAATAGTTATGAGAAATCTTAATATATAAAAATCCACGTGTCAAAAGCTTTGGCCGCGATGGACTCCTAAACTTCTGAACTGATTTTGAATTTGTTTTGCACCCCGTGTGTAGTTTGATCTATCTTGAGATATAGGATAGGTTATATCTCAGTTTATAGTCGCATTATTATTTTATTGTTTATACGTAATAATAAAATGTTGCGTATACGCACCGGCACTCACATTTTCAAGGGTGCGGATATACTTCCGTGTAATTGGTCAGTGTTTAATTAAACAACGTGCTTATCAAAAAAAAATATTATAGCGAATAATATCAAGTATAGCACAACACCAGGCCCGCCGAGAGGGTGGGGGGTTTCTGAGGGGGCCCGCGAGTTAGAGGTACTATGACACTTTTTTTAATTCAGGAGAGTCTTTAGTTGTTCTATGTACAATTTTTAAGCCGAATTTCAAAAGCAACGAAAATCTGCATTTCGTTTTAAAATTATAGTGAAGTGTGAAAAATAAAAATCTATATATATAAAAAGAAAGGCGAAAATGTGTGTTAGTTGGTCGCGGGTGTTTGAAGAGATGAGTCGGTCGATTTTGTTCAAACATACCTATTTATATACGTCCTATTCGATTTGCCTGAAATTTGGTATATAAATTTGCCTATATTAGTAATATTAGTATTTACGATCCTTTTTTTCCGGGAAGTAGACCAGAGACGGGCTGGGACTGAGACTCGGAGTGGGACTGGGACTGGAACAAAATACATACCACCCTCTGGCACAGGCAATAAGGGATGAAGAAGAATAAGAAGAACTTGAGAGAAGAGAAAAGAGAGAAGGAGACTGAGAAAGAGATAGAATGAGACGAATATGGAAATAGATCAAGCGAAAAAGACGGAGGGGGGGAGTGAATAAAAGGATTAGGAAACAGTGAAGAGGGCGGAAAGGCAGAAAGACGGAAAAATCTCATTAAAATGTATGCAGATAGGCCAAATTTAGGGCAGAACAACGTCTGCCGGGTCTTCTAGCAGAAATATAAAATTGGAGCGCACATTACTTGGATTGGAAAGTTGGCAGAAAAGGAATCAACTTATCCAATATATAGGCGACCCCTTGGCCTAAAAGCAAATTTTTCTAATATTGGCAGCATCCATCTCTCCCCGCCATATATCAGAACAGGCATGGTAGGATAACACCATCGCCGTTTGAATTTCTCGTTTAATTGTATCTTCCAAAGAATCGGGCTAATAAAATCGCACAAGAAGAGTAATCTTGTCCTAAGCCTAGCGTCATTTCGGGGTCATGTGGAGATAATTTTTGGTGGTATTTGAACTCATTTCAGGATTATATATGGGTCATTTGCGAAGCACTTCGTAGTAATTTCCGAATGGTGTTGGGTACTCCCTCTTGATCGTCAGGGATCATTTGGGGGTCACTCCCGAATGATTTATGGAATTTTTTTCGGGGTCATTGGAAGGTCATTTCAGGATAATTTTGGAGATATTTTCGGGGTCATTTGGAGATCACTTCGATTCAAATTTGGGGTAATTTCTGCACGATTTTGAGGACTATATAGAGGTCTTGCAGGACTGTTTTGGGATCACTGCAGGACAATTTCTCACTCAGAAAAAAATTTCTCCCGATTAAAGAAAAATGGGAACCCCAAAACATCCCGAAGTGATGCCCAAACAACCCTGGAAGGAATTCAATATAGTCTTCAAAATCGTTCGGAAACGGCCCCAAATTGGCGACTTAGTGATCTCAAAATCTTCACAGGGAACGCCGAAATAAAATAGACCCGTAATGAGTTCCAAAAATCATCCCGAGTGATATCCCAAATTACTGCAGGAGGGCAAAAGATAGTCCCCAAAATGCATTCGGAAAAACTCCCAATTGGCCACAAGGTGAACCCCAAATGAGGCCGAAATAGCACCTAAAATATTCTCGAGATCATCCCACTTATATGCCACATATATAATCCATGATACCATTCGGCAATAATAATTTAAAAATTTAGAATTTATCCCGAAATTACCCTAATATTACCTCGAATTGTGACGAAATGACCACGAACGCCCAACGGAGATAAAGCAATACATTTTTTTATATCTCAAAGTGACCAGGGCGTAGGGCCCTCAAGTAGACTGAATTTGCCCCATAATGATACAAAAGTAAGTTAAGTTAATAAAATACAACAACTAAGCGAGATTTTCACTTCATAAATAACTACTTATTGGCGCAAGAGACCACACGTATGAGAGATTCTTAAAAGCCATTTCCCCCTCCCTAGCCTCTTTGCTTATCACATTGATTGAATAACAAATTGAGTTTTCTTCTTTTTTTTCATTTATTTAAAGAAACTTTGCAAACGAAGTAGGAGGAATATATAATAAGTGTTGTTTGAGAGCAATTAATTGTTGCAACAAATTGTTGCAAGCGCTTGCGCACTCTCCTATCATTTGAACACAGCTTAAAATGCACTCAGTATACATTAACATATACTCTTGTACTCAATATGTGAAATCATTTCATGGAAAAACTTATTTAAAAATTGTGGTTAATTATAATTGCTTTTGATTTTCCTGGAAGACAAATTTTCATACAGATATCTCTTAACTCACTCTACAGCGAAGTTATGATCAAATTACAATAAAATTGAGGGTTGTCCTATGGCTGTTAATTGAGTACGAAAATCCCTGATGAGATGTTCTTCTCTGCCTTAACCGACCCGCTAAAGTGATGATGATAGCACGACACGGGCCCAGTATTCTGGAAATCAATATGGGGTAGTTGCAAGCTCAACATTCAATATTGAAATATTTTTAAAAGTTCTAATCGTGTCGCTTTTAGTTGGCTTTCTATATAAAGAATATGCAGATATGATATTGTAATGAATTTGGGGAGTTCCTGATAATTATGCACCTTCTGCTAACGTTCGAATCGCTGAACTGTCGTATAAATAACTCCAAAATTCAGTATTGCAAAATGGCCTTTATTTAGACTACTTTGGGAGTAGTACTTCATAATAACAATTATACTTCACTAATAGCGTGTTTAAATCAAACAGATTACTGATTCCTCAGCTTTCGCTGCTTTTATACTCTCGGTTACCTCATACGCCCATTTCTCCTTAGGTCTAGAGGTTTCACAAACATGCCTTCTAGAACAGTTGTATCTCATGCTTGGTTATTTAAGGCCGCGGCACAATGTCATTTTTCATATAGATTTGTTTAACACAAGCTTATGCATTCCAATAACATCGCCGTAATCAACCAAGATGTTGCGTTTGTAAATATGAAGGAACTTCAGACTTGGCAATCGAAGTTTTTTACGCCTTGCCCATTCACAGAAAAAATTTCGCGAATTACTGTTATTAACATTCTTCCTATACAACAAAAATACTTTCTAACATCTTTTGTGTCATATTCATTTGTTATATTGCAGTTTTCACTGGCGAAAAATGTTATAAAAGTTAACAACGAGTGCGAAAAATAATTTCACTTGCGAAGTGTGCCAACTCCCTTAGCCAAAGCAAATGCCAAATTCTTGTTCTTATGATTTGTTTGCAACAAAGTTTGAGAGTGGGCTAATTTTCAATATTAGATGGCGCCAGTGTCGCTCAGTCTACCGTTCTCCATAAAAATACGTGCAATCTACTCATAATGCATAAGCTTGTGCTAAACTCATCTATATGAAAAAAATGCTTATGTGGCGGAGCTATTAGCTATATTCATGTATATATGTAGCTTATGTTTTGCTTCTAGCCATATGAGTGTGTATGTGTTGGTAACAACTTCTGCTCTTAGCTGCCGGCTCTATATATGTTTGTGAAATATCTCTTCTTCAAGCTGCTGGTTATGTGTATGGAATATTCTTCGTTGCATTGTACATAAGTGTGGGCTGTGCTTTTTTTTGTGATTATTTACTAACAGCATAGTTACAAAGATATACATTTGTATACTTGATATACTAGTAGACCAAATCCTTAGTTTAAAACAAAACAAGTAAGGAAGGTTAAGTTCGGGTGTAACCGAACATTACATACTCAGTTGAGAGCTATGATGACAACATAAGCGAAAATAACCATGTAGGAAAATGAACCGAGGGAAACCCTGGATTGTGTTTGTATGAAATGTGTATCAAATGAAAGGCATTAAAGAGTATTTTATGAGGGAGTGGGCCATAGTTCTATAGGTGGACGCCATTTAGGAATATAGCCATAAAGGTGGATCAGGGTTGACTCTAGAATGTGTTTGTACGATATGGGTATCAAATAAAGGTGTAATGAGGGTTTAAAAGGGAGTGGTGGTTGTGTATAGGTGGATCGCCTGTTTCGAGATATCGCCATAAAGGTGGACAGGGGTGACTCTAGAATGGTTTGTACAATATGGGTATCAAATGAAAGGTGTTAATGAGTATTTTAAAAGGAGTAATCCTTAGTTCCATAGGCGGACGCCGTTTCGAGATATCGCCACAAAGGTGGACCAGGGGTGACCCTAGAATTTGTTTGTACATATGGCATCAAACGAATGGTGTTAGTGAGTATTTTAAAAGGAGTGGCCTTAGTTCTATAGGTGGATGCCGTTTCGAAATATCGCCATAAAGGTGGACCAGGGGTGACTCTAGAATGTGTTTGTACGATATGGGTATCAAATTAAAGGTATTAATGAGGGTTTTAAAAGGGAGTGGTGGGTTGTTGTATAGGTGGTCGCCTTTTCGAGATATCGTCATAAAGTTGGACCAGGGGTGACTCTAGAATGCGTTTGTACGATATGGGTATCAAATGAAAGGTGTTAATGAGTATTTTAAAAGGGAGTAATCCTTAGTTCCATAGGTGGACGCCGTTTCGAGATATCGCCATAAAGGTGGACCAGGGGTGACTCTAGACTTTGTTAGTACGATATGGGTATCAAATGAAAGGTGTTAATGAGTATTTTAAAAGGGCGTGAGCTTAGTCTATAGGTGGACGCCTTTTCGAGATATCGCCATAAAGGTGGGCCAGGGGTGACTCTAGAATGAGTTTGTAAGATATGGGTATCAAATAAAGGTATTAATGAGAGTTTTAAAAGGAGTGGTGGTTAGTTGTATAGGTGGACGCCTTTTCGAGATATCGCCATAAAGGTGGACCAGGGGTGACTCTAGAATGTGTTTGTACGATATGGGTATCAAATGAAAGGTGTTAATGAGTATTTTAAAAGGGAGTGGTGCGTAGTTGTATAGGTGGACGCCGTTTCGAGATATCGCCACAAAGGTGGACCAGGGGTGACCCTAGAATTTGTTTGTACAATATGGCATCAAACGAAATGGTGTTAGTGAGTATTTTAAAAGGAGTGGGCCTTAGTTCTATAGGTGGACGCCGTTTCGAAATATCGCCATAAAGGTGGACCAGGGTGACTCTAGAATGCGTTTGTACGATATGGGTATCAAATGAAAGGTGTTAATGAGTATTTTAAAAGGGAGTGGGTTGTTGTATAGGTGGACGCCGTTTCGAGATATCGCCATAAAGGTGGACCAGGGGTGACTCTAGACTTTGTTAGTACGATATGGGTATCAAATGAAAGGTGTAGTGAGTATTTTAAAAGGGCGTGGGCTTAGCTCTATAGGTGGACGCCTTTTCGAGATATCGCCATAAAGGTGGGCCAGGGGTGACTCTAGAATGAGTTTGTAAGATATGGGTATCAAATTAAAGGTATTAATGAGAGTTTTAAAAGGGAGTGGTGGTTGTTGTATAGTGGACGCCGTTTCGAGATATCGCCATAAAGGTGGACCAGGGGTGACTCTAGAATTTGTGTTAGTACAATATGAAAGGTGTTAATAGTATTTTAAAAAGGGAGTGGGGCTTAGTTCTATAGGTGGACGCCTTTCGAGATATCGCCATAAAGGTGGACCAGGGGTGACTCTAGAATGAGTTTGTACGATATGGTATCAAATTAAAGGTATTAATGAGAGTTTTAAAAGGGAGTGGTGGTAGATGTATATGTGAAGGCATTTTCCAGATATCGACCAAAATGTGGACCAGGTGACCCAGAACATCATCTGTTGGATACCGCTAATTTATTTATATATGTATACCTGCCAAGATTTTAAGGGTTTTTTATTTCGCCTGCAGAACTTTTCATTTTCTTCTACTTAATATGGTAGGTGTCACACACCATTTTACAAAGTTTTTTCTAAAGTTATATTTTGCGTCAATAAACAATGCAATTACCATGTTTCATCCCTTTTTTCGTATTTGGTATAGAATTATGGCATTTTTTTCATTTTTCGTAATTTTCGAAATCGAAAAAGTGGGCGTGGTCATAGTCGGATTTCGTTCATTTTTCATACCAAGATAAAGTGAGTTCAAGTAAGCACGTGAACTAAGTTCATTAAAGATATGTCGATTTTTGCTCAAGTTATCGTGTTAACGGCCATGCGGAAGGACAGACGGACGACTGTGTATAAAAACTGGGCGTGGCATCAACCGATTCGCCCATTTTCACAGAAAAGCAGTTACCATCATAAATCTATACCCCTACCAAATTTCAAAAGGATTGGTTAATTTTTGTTCGACTTATGGCGTTAAAAGTATCCTAGACAAATTAAATGAAAAAGGGCGAAGCCACGCCCATTTTGAAATTTTCTTTTATTTTTGTATTTTGTTGCACCACATCATTACTTGAGTTGAATGTTGACATAATTTACTTATATACTGTAAAGATATTACATTTTTTGTTAAAATTTTACTTTAAAAAATTTTTTTTTAAAGTGGGCGTGGTCCTTCTCCGATTTTGCTAATTTTATTAAGCGTACATATAGTAATAGAGTAACGTTCCTGCCAAATTTCATCACGATATCTTCAACGACTGCCAAATTACAGCTTGCAAAACTTCTAAATTACCTTCTTTTAAAAGTGGGAGGTGCCACGCCCATTGTCCAAAATTTTACTAATTTTCTATTCGGCGTCATAAGCTCAACTCATCTACCAAGTTTCGTCGCTTTATCTGTCTTTTGTAATGAATTATCACACTTTTCGGTTTTTTCGAAATTTTCGATATCGAAAAAGTGGGCGTGGTTATTGTCCGTTATCGTTCATTTTAAGTAGCGATCTGAGATGAGTGCTCAGGAACCTACATACCAAATTTCATCAAGATACCTCAAAATTTACTCAAGTTATCGTGTTAACGGACGGACGGAGGACGGACGGACGGACGGACATGGCTCAATCAAATTTTTTTTCGATCCTGATTATTTTGATATATGGAAGTCTATATCTATCTCGATTCCTTTATATATGTACAACCAACCGTTATCCAATCAAACATAATATACTCTGTGAGCTCTGCTCAACTGAGTATAAACAATGCATCTAAATAATATCATAAGTTTTAAAACGCGGATTCAATTTAGTTTTTCAAAGCTAAGTCCTTCTGTATGTGTATTTCAATATTCCTACAATTTTTTTGGAATTTAAGAAGTTCGAACGTCGATTAGTGTGACTTTCGGCAGACAAACGCAAAATCCACAGGGCGTGAGTGCCTCTTGGAAAAATGTATACCGAGTGAGTGCCCCAGCGAAACAGCGCTGTTAGGGAGAGTCCTAGCTAGCGGAAATAATCTATAGAATGAAAAGCCAAAAACCATGAGTACTTGATTCACAGGTTTTTTCTTGTGTTGCAAGCATACAATTACTTGGCGAAGTGTTTCTTCAGACAGCTCACCGTTCTGTTTACAATTGCCACCAAAGGCATGGTCTCCTAAGAAGATCAGGTGTTCCGCGAGGATTCCAACTAGAAATGGCCTGTTAGAAAACTTTTAAATTGAGCTTTAGTTAATATGAGAGGTTTAGCTAAGCACTTATTCCGAAGGCCCTAGCAAAGTCGAAAGCATTGGTGTATGTCTGCTTTTTCGGTGTCGTACCTGTCTAGAACATACAAAACCGAAACTCCGAAGCATTCAATAATTCCCACAACCGGAGAACGGGTAATGGTCACATAGTAGTGTACAGTTCCTTGAAGCGTTTCTCGTCTCATATTTACCATAGTGAGATGATGCAGAGAGCCAGCAGTTCACACTTCACACATCGATCACGGAGCGGCTAGTGCCGGGTTTCGCGGCCGACACCAAGATTGAATGAGCTTTGAAGGTTTTTTTAAGTCTAAATCGCCGGGTCCAGATGGTATATTCCCAAAATGCTTACAGTGCTTGCGAATCGCCGGTGTTCTTCTGCTATAAAGCGACACTGTCACGGAAATGTCGTCGGTGCAGACTTGCATTCTAGGTTCGAAGTCGCTGATGATCGGATGGAACGATAAGTCTTTTGCGTTATAATCGTGTTCTGCAGGTAATCTAACGTAATCAAATTTATTTTGTTCTTTATATTTTCGTATCTTTCGTTTTATTTCATTTGTACGAATCTGTCGTGAGAAATGAAAAATTGGATGAGCTAGCTAAGTAGTGCGCATCCTTGAAGCTTATACTGTTGACGTTTTAACTAAAGATGGCGAGAGTTGCTCATGATCGATGAAGCGGAAAGGCGTAATACTATGCTCGGGTCTGCAAAGAATCGAAGATTTTGTGCTCGTGCTGTCCACCTGCGAGGCTAAGTTTTCCGCTATTGAGAGTGGAACACTTTTTCCGCTCTTTCTTCGTCTAACTCTATCTCTTTCTCAGTCTCTTTCTCCGTTCCTCTTTCCTATTCTCTCTAGTTCTTATTCTCCTCCATGCCTTATTCACAGTCCCAGTTCCAGTTCAGTCCCTGGTCATTTTTCCGGAAAAAGTGTTGCAAATACTAATCTAGGCGAAGGGCTACCTTTATACCTAATTTCAGTCAAATAGAATCATGAATGGATTTTGTTCGATAAGATTGGTCCTTGGTCCACTTCCCGGAAAAAGTGTCGTAAATACTAATCCAGGCAAAGGGCTACCTATATATCGGCCCCTGGTCCACTTTCTGTGAAGGAAATTTACAGGAAATTTACAGCTGTGTAAACAAAAGTTGTATTAGGGTTTACCAAGTTTTGAAAATTTGCCACGCCCCTATAATTTATACCTTCAAATTATTTTGAAAATATCCATCTCACGTAGCTAAACTTTCAAATGCAAGAAACAGTTTTAAAATCGGGGCATTCTGTGTGGAGTGATCCGCTTACAACGACATTTAGCGACTTTATTTTTTTAGAATTATTATTTTAGATAGAAACCCGCACATCTGGTTTCACTTTGTTCTTTACTTAAAGTACTTTACTTAAACATTTGAAGTCCTATAAGTGACATTGACAATCAGTTAGACTTGATGGCATTTAACTGATGTTGTTCGGCCATGCGGCGGAACATGAAGGTTTCTAGAACTAATTATCTAGTTTCATGTGAGGGTTTCCACACATAAGCATTTACATATATAAATACATAGTTATACTCTTATTCCGAAGGTGAGACGTTTATTTCCATTTGCACTTCAATTTGTGGGTCTTCTCCAATAACCATGCATACATAGCTTGTAATAAAAGTTTGTTTTAAATGATGGCCGACATCGATAAGACCACTAATTCTGAAAGGTAAACTTGAAGGGAAGCCAATTAAGGACAGGTTACGAGCAAGTTATTGTGTTATTACTATTTTTGCTTTTAAAATTGAAAATGCCGCCCTCAATTCATTGCGATATTTGCATGCGAGTATTTAGTAGGATTATAGGCAAGGCGGGTTCCATGAACGTACTTTTAATACAAATTAGGGCAAGGGTAGTTATTATTTATTCAAATAGGAAGAGTGTCTCAATCGTATATTCCTCACAACTTTCAGACCAGAAGTCCTACAGTTTTATGCCCGCGAATTGCGTAGTTAACTGTGGACGTGAATTTTGAATTCAATTAAATCTCGGGCCGTGGCTGCGGGAAAGGCGGGCGCGGACCGGTAGTAGGTCAGACTTCGTGATATGGGCAATGAGATTTCTGACTTCAGGCACTCTAGCTTTATTACCAGCTTCGATTTTATCTCTGACATCACCATCACGTACTATTGTGTGCCGATAACTGCTATCTGTGAAACCTTCACCCAGTCATTCCCGCGAAGGAGGAATGGGAAAGGGGGCTCATCTGGGGCTGCTGACTAGGTAACTTGTTCACGGTTGGCTCGAAGTTGGACTGAAATGTTGACGGGGGTCTTTTGTCAAGAGCTAAACAAAGGCGTCTTCCAAGTGGAAGTTGCCATGATTAAGGATGCTGTGGATGAAATGCTATCTAGTGCTACTACGGCTAGGGAATTTAACATATACTTGTATAACCAAACTGCTACCAAAGCCTTGAGTTCAACTATAGTGCGATCGAGAGTGGTTTGGGAGTGCCTGACCTCGCTTTTGTTTGTATCGAACTATTTTTTTTTGATTAAGATTATCTAGGTCCCGGGCCATAGTGATTTCGCGGATCAAGCGGATCTCTTAGTACCATCGGTACAATTGAATCATATGAAGATGGTTGTAAGGCTTTTTGGATTCCGCTGGCCAACTTTGGCTGCGGCTGGATAGACGGGCCTCGAGTCAGCTCAGCAAGCGTTAAGCGAATCCTCCTCTTGCAGAATAGCATTATCTTTCTGTCCGGAAGTACGTGGTAGAATGTCTGCCGAAATTATTGGGTTCACTATGGCTCATGTATCAGTGGACATTTGGGTATTGACAGGATACTGTCCAATAGGAATCCATGCGGTGCGTCTCAATATACTATCCTGTTGCAGCTGTATGGAGGATGATCAGGTGGAAAAATCGATTAATTTAATGTTTGATTTCCCAGCTTTTGGAAGAACTACACGAAAGTGTTTCTATCGCGACTAACTTGTATCTCTGGAGGATTTATCCAAGGTTAACATCGATCTCTCAAACTACGCAGCGACGCTCTAAGTAGCTATAACTTACATCGCTATTATTTTATTTACTTACTATCACAATAAACCTTCATGCTGTCCAAGTGAGCTTCCCCTACCAGCAGCTACCATCTAACCTAACCTAAAATTCGGGACCAATTACTATCGCATGTTTTAGCACTAAATTTACTTCAACCAACCGACTTCTGAAATCTTAAATTCCAAAACTTCGGAATAGTAAGGGTTATATAAGATTACTTTAAAGCTAACGAACAGTTTCCCTTCCTAGAAAAAAGTGGGTGGATATCTAAAGTTCAACAAGCACGAAACATTTCTCTCTTGTTTTGAAACCCCTTAAGCGCACCAATGTCACGAATCCATATCCTGTATAATACATGTACCATGGATTGATGCTGCTGATCTACTGAAGTCATACAAACTAATGGAGACGGTCCGCTTTGAAAATAACATTTTTGGTGTAACTGACAAAGAAGAAGTAAATATTGATCCAACGCTCTACTGCATAAATCCTGGACCCTTCTGCACGCCGATGACAACTCAAGACTGTCAATTAAGGAGTTGTCAAGCAATCGTGATGTGCTTTTACGGAAAGTCATTGAACCGCGTCGGTTCGATTTATTCACGCAGGAAGAGTTCGAGAAAACCGCTAAATTTTCCAATGGTAGACGCTTCCTTCGCTACAGAGCATGACCTTTCAAGATAGCAAAACCCTGGCGATCCACAAATCAGGGATATGAGCCTGCACATCAAATAACTTGTGGATAAGCACAAATAATACATTCATCGGTTAACATTTACAGGCGGTAGGTCAAAAGATGCGCTCATAAACATAAATATATTGCGTCGCCCATTACCATCATCGCCAAAGAGGTTTAAGAAGCCATCAAACTTTGTAAAACATCTAAAGCAGTAAGCCCCAATGGAATTGCCATGCTGATGCTTAAGAACCTTGGCAAGGAGGGACTAAGTTACATATCAGTACTCCTAGCGCTAGACTTATATCGCCCCGCCTACTATCTCCACAAGGGATTCAAGGGGTTGCTAAGCGCAATTCACAGCTTACGCAACCCAACTGTCAACCTCACCTACGAAAGGCGAATCCTGTTACAAATATGAATGTATAATACACATATTTAGCTGGCGAGATTATCAAATCGTTCCCGTATGGACGGGCTGGCACCTTAATCGTGCTTGTTACCAGAACGTACCAACCATCAACTCTATAATACTCCACAAAAGCTTCGGGGATGTCTTTATCGCTACAATAACAACAACAACAACCATCTCCACAAGCACTCAGAGAAAACTAGATCACAAAAATTCCGCTATTTGAACCACATGAGGATTAACAGGCCCTCAGCCTCCACCACGAAGAGTCAAAAGTCATATACCAATTAATGCCTGGCGAACCACGTTCTTAGAGTATTATCCCTGAAATTGGTAGTTGAGGAAAGCAGACTTCCCAGTAAGATTCGCTTCACTCTTGTACAACTTTGATCTGGATACTGTTATAGGTTAAACTGTAACTAAATCAACTCCGACAAACGCAATTTTTGTCCTGCATGTAATTGGCGGTGCTTGTGGTCTGCTTACTACACCGAAGATCCTGTGTTCGACTCCTGGGCACACTCCGGTTTTCTAGATCAAGTAAAGACTCTTAAATTTGACAATTTTAATATTAACTTGCTTTCAGATTTGCATTACCTCAGCTGCGGAAGCTTTTTACGTGAGCTCCTTGGTTAATCAAGCCTTTGGGCTAAACAACCATTTTTGCGCTTCGTGAGAAGAATATTCCCCACGCATCTGCTGACCATATCCTCCCTTGTCACTTTCACAAGTCATCTTATGGAGCACACTGCCCGTAGGTCGATCGCGAGTGGGACTATCACCCTTCTCCGTTGCTGTGCGGTGTGATGGCATTCGTAAAAAGTGTTATGCGCGCCTTCTATGAGACGCAATATAGGCGGTTCGAATTTCGGTGGATATATTCCCGGAAATACCCAAGGCCAGTTAAAAACAGCCATCAAACTGTAGATCTCTTCATGTAGCCGCTCCAACCATGAGAACCATCTCGACAATCAGTTCTCTGGTACACTTTCCTGCAAACGAGTGAATAGCTGCTCGTTATTTCCGGAATTTCATTGCATCTACCCTTATTTCTACACTATACAAAAGTATATAATCCAAAGCGAATGCAAGCAGCTTTCTTATACATGACCTTGACCCGCCTATGTTTGCCATTAATCGATTTAGGTATCCTGTGGTATGCGCAGTCTTCCCGCAGGTCCTCTAAAATTGTTCTGAGAAGTTTGGCTTGGTATTTCGTGTAGCTGCGTGTTTCTACTTGGTGTTCCCCAAGCAATGTATTGGTTATGGTGGGAGTTCGTCTCTTCGTGAATTTTCTGATGTCCATAATTTCATTTAAGCAGTGCCAGCTCGCAGTTCCGTCCTGTAATTATAGCAGATACGTCAACAACAAGAGGAACACAGCATTAGCCCTTCCTGAATTCATAGTGTACAGGGCCGTTTTTAGATCGCCTTTTCTGAGCAGTTGCACGTCGAGGTCTTTGTGAGCGACGTGGTTACCCTCACTGTGCGTACGGTTGTGCAATATGCCACCTACTAAATTTCGCATCTGTCTTAATCCATCCTTTGGTTCGATGAGCGGAATTTAGCCATTACTTTTTTGTACCCTTTTCCCCAAGGAACACGATCTTCTTTGCAAAGCTCTTTCACACAATTAAGTTTGCTTTGATTTATAGCGACAGCGAGAGAGCATTTTTTTGCTCTTTCGTACTCCTCCCCGTGCTCAAGATCGTCAAGCCTTCGTATTCTATGGCATACCCTACGTACTTCACTAATTGCACTACTGCTCCACTATACTTTTTTTTACCTGTCCACGTTCCCTTTAGAGACATTGAGGTGCTGCAGGTTCAAGCAGCTCATAGTCCGTTTTGCCTAAGCATTTGATGCTTCAGTACTGTCGACTACATCAAGCAAAGAAGCGTCTGACTTTGCTTTGGGTTGTTAAGGTGGAAAGTGATGTAATTACGGTCAATACCCGTAAAATCATCCATCACCCTCCAACCAGCGGCCTTTGGCAGCAGATTTTCGGATACTAATGTAATATCAGGAATCGAGTATCCAAAGCCTGGACGTCGATATGTCGGGGTTGTGCCAGTGTTAAAAATAACAAGTCCATCACGGGCGGCTAACTCTTGTATCAATTTTCTCCTGCAGTTAGTCTAGGGCATTCCCCATTCGACAGCGCTGGCGTTGAAATCTCCAGCTACGAATAGGTTACCCGAGTGATCGCGAGATTATCTTCACTTATTATTATTAGATATATTTATTTTGTACCAAAATCATTAAAATTACTTCCATTCCGGTCTTGTCTTTTCGCGTGAGTGGACGTGTGGTGTCATCCTCGACTCAACGGCAATTTTTCGGGCTTTTTTGCGTTGAGTGGAAAATTAAAACAAGGTTGGCTTCTGTGCATCTCTCGGGTTTTTTGGCGGAGTTAGGAGATGCGATACCTCCCTGACCTGGAGTGCAAGTTTTAGTAACTGGCGTGGTGCCATAAAAAAAACCAACTCGATTTATACATACATATATAACGGATCATAACGGGACATGAAAAAAACATGGCGACAAGCCACATTGATACAACAAATTTACCTATATAAAGAAATTCTCGAAATAAGATTTAAATACTGGCGTGGTGCCATTTTAAAAACCAAATTAATTTATTACAATAAACACACAAGAATAACCTGGCGTTTGGAGTATCATTTCTACTCCGCCACAATCAGCTGTTCTGACAGCTATAAAGCACAAAAAAAATATAAATTACTTCCGAAAAGTGTGAGGGGATGCTCCAATCTACTGTATTGTAAGGGTCTGTTCAAAAGTTTTTATATTGAAGTTATGTACGCTGAAACTTTTTTAAATTGATAAAATATTTTAAATGTTTAAAAATTTTGATTCTCCTTAATAATAAATTTTGAATTAAAACTGTTTCTCAGTGCTACAATATTTAAAAAAAATTTGATTGTCAATTGTTACGGAAAATTTGAATATCATACCGAAGGGCCTTGGCTTCATGAATCGAAATTATATGTGAGGGCATATGGGATTGCTATGAAAATTTGTGTGAATTTGTATCTGTGCCTATACTCAGGGCAAAACAAAAACAAAAGTGCTATAAGTGTTTAGGGGTTGAGCAGCTCTGATATTGTATGAGTTTATGATGTTTTAATTCGCCTTTGCTTTCGTTTTTATACGATCAGCCTATGAGTCATTCAACCAAGTAAGAAAGTTCTCTTGTAAGTATTTCACCCACTTTTTTCATTAGGTCCCATAGTGCGATGAGAATCAATGGATGTTCACATTTGTAGAACAAATGTTATGAATGAAAACAAAAAAAAAGTGCGATTGTGTGTTTCTGATTAGGCAGTTGATAGTTTGCAGTTAGACCTGAGTATGCGATTATCAAAAACATCATATATGTATGTACATAGTGCACATGATTGTAAATAGTGTCAAATGCACCATTGGAAAAAGGAGAAACTGCTAAAAAGTGAAAGTAATTCCTACGGAAATAAGCTGACTCCGTAGTTTCAGTTCATACACTGCAAGAAAAAGACTGGTAAAATCAACCGAAATACGGGTCAATTCAACCGAAATGTCTGTAAATTTTTATCCATCGCAACAAGATGTGAATCAACTGCGCACAAATCGAATTCGTAATTGACCGTTTTAGTAGTCAAATGAACAAAAAAGTTGTTGCGACAGCTTGTACGAAAGTACCTATGTTGCCATATACATACATACATAATATGTGAATACATAAATACGCATGCTTGCTACATTTGCATACATACATATTACGCACTTACTAACCGAACTTCAATTGGGCGTACATCAAAAATCCTGGCAAACATTAAACATTATACACTTTATATTTTGTTTTAATAAACGCACTTTCACCAAATTTTTAAATTTATAATTTATTTAATTTATAGTTTTGAACTTCGCTTTGCAAATAGAAATGAAAATAGTAGTCACAAAACTGACTCTCAATTCTTTCAGTGCAGCTCAGCTCATTCTCAATTCTTCTCTGGTATTTAGATTTGCCACACTGATTGTTTCGAACAAAACTTGTAGTATAAATGTTTGACATAAATAGAGAACTTGGAAGTTATAGAAAAGTAAAGAATCAATCGCAGGAAGGTAATTCACCACTGGAGTAACTTTAAATGTAATTCGGCAAGTTTAATTTTCGTAACACTTTAAGTTGAAACGATTCCAATACAACTCAAACTTTTATGTTGTTGGAAACATCAACATTAAAAGGATGTTTTTATTATCTTATTAGATTCGTTCGCTTGAGTGAAAATTCGTAAAAACTTGAACAAAATGTTATTAACTTTGGAAAAATCCTGTTCGTTCAAACAAAACTTTTGCAACAAGAGGGCGCAATTTTGCATTTCGTTTTGAGGAGAAGTTGCAAAATGTACCCGATAAATAGGTGTCCCGGTATCTCATAATTTTTTGCACAGTAAATTCAAAAAGGGTTTTTCGTTTTGTATTGATTACTGAAAAACTAATTGATGGTTTCTTATTTTGGTGTTTTTTTTACAAGTGGCACCCGTCGTCATAAGTACAAAGTAGAGAGCGCAGTAAGCGTAAAATTCTCTTTGAAATTTGCTCATGAATTGACTGATGATCGCTGTGAAATTACCAGTGAGATCAGTTGTGTTAACAGAAAATCAGTTAGATTGATTAGGAATCTGTCAATTTTACAGAATTTTGGTAACTTAAGAGCGACAATTTCTTTCTTTGAAATGAATAAACTAATTTGTTCGCTTGACAATGACCTCGGTCGAATTAACCACATTCGATCAATTTCACCGAATCTCCGTTAAGTCAAGAGCAACAGAACCGATTTGTTGATTTTACTAGCACAATTTCTTCCAGTGTATTAAATAAATATTCTTAATTGCTCTTAGATATCGAATGCCCTTCTTAACAATACCGCGACTCCTTTTTCATAAACATAGATTACAACGCACAATTATGAGCGTATTATAATCTAATTAGTCTAATTTGCTTATAAAACTGTCAGTTCGGTCAGTTTATCAGTCAATTTGTGCTGCTGTACCGTTAATTATTCATGTAATAAAAATTTGAAATTTAATATTGAAACCTGAAAATGTGATTAGTCTAGGATGAATCCGGTATTAGTCGCAAAGGAGTATGTGACCAATGTCTGTTTTGATCTCTTTGTATGCGTTGAACTGTCCCTTTTGTTTGAACATGTCCTATGAAGAGACTAATTGTACCCATTTATACCCAAAGGGATCCTCTTTGTACCCATATGGGTTCATATGAAGACTAGTCCGTTTTCCATTCAATAAGACTCAAATAGGGTCCAGTCGCGTTTTCATGGCGGAAACACAATCGGGGTATGCTAAACCACCAAATATATTTTATGTTGTTCGACCGCTTTTCAAAACGGAATAAAACATATTCTTAGAAAATTTAACCCTAACTCCGGCGTAGTCGTTAAGCCCTAGTAATTTTGGGTCGGTATAGAACTCCGCATTTTTCTTAATAATTCGATTCAATCACCTGTCATATTTTTAAGCTATTTCAATAGATTTTATCGCGGGCTGGCGACTAAATCACCGTATGGATATTTGTCAAAAAAGATCCGAAAAGGCTCGAAAAGATTCGAAAAGGTTCGAAAAATTTCGTAAAGGTTCGGTGTTAGCACAGGCCAAATACATAAAATTGGATCTCTATCATAAACAGCGGTGGGCACCACTACATTTACGCGGTTACCAAATTAGAATGTGTTAGTAAACACGAACGCGTAGCGAGCACGAAAGCAAAATCAATATTTATTTAGTGTTGATTTCAATGCTTGAACGATGAACATGTGTCACACGCACTCTTTGGTACTCTGTTTTAAGCGCGCGTGCGACACTTCCTCACCGTACAACCATCGAAATCAAACTAAAAGAGCTGTCGTTGATTTCCGAAGTAGCCATTGTGCTATCGCTTATCTTATACATATATTGTCGCTTACAAGCCAACCTAATAAAACCGCACTTCGTTTTTTTTAGCGCACGCAAACAACCGGCGTTTTTTTGCGCTAACCCAAATAGCATGCGTTGCGACAATGTAAAGCCGGAGTCATTGGTGCCGTATGTCGTATCGCTGTATCCGTATCCCTAACGTAATCAGCTGTTTATCGTTACGACGGTAAACCAAAACCCAATTGTTTGGCTACGATACGGTTACGACCTTAGCGGCACCAATAATCGATTGCATTGATTCTCATAAGGTTGGTCGAATCAGCTGTTAAAAGGTTACCGATGCGGTTACCGATAAAGCACCAATGTCTCCAGCTAAAGCATGTGTGCAAACGTCAAATCTAAATGTCACGCAGAACAAAAATTGGAAATCGAATTAGGTTTCACGCAGCAAATTCACTTTGAGTTGCTCTCATACAAGTTGTATGTGCATGAGACATTTTTGACAGAAAATGACTTGCGTGCGTTTATAGAGGTTGGCTTGTTAGCAGGTGCTAAGCTCACGCCCACCCCGGATCATAAAGTTAAAGTTAAAGCTAAAGTTAAGTGAATGTTAAAGTTAAAGCGAAATTAAAGTTAAAAATAAAGTTAAAGTTAAAGTGAAAGTTAAAGCGAAAGTTAAAATTAAAGTTAAAGTTAAAGTTAAAGTTAAGGTTAACGTTAAAGTTAATGTTAAAGTTAAAGTGAAAGTTAAAGTTAAAAATAAGTTAAAGTTAAAGTGAAAGTTAAATATTAACTTCTCATTTATTCGATAAAAGTAAAAAATTTGTTTTCTTATCGGTCACCACTTTTAAAAAGGTTAACTTGAATTAATATCAAAGACAAAACTGAATTAATATCAAAGAAAACAAAATGTTGCATAAATATTATAATTGCATAAGTTGATAATATGCAATAGCTTTACCGCGGCAGTCCCCGAGTGCCACACGTCCTTTTTATTTATTTTACTAGCTTCGCTGCCGTTTTTTACTATTTCTTAAAATGGGCTACATAGATTTCAAACTCACTAATCCCAACTCTACCCGAAAGGGACTAAAGGGATTAATTATGCCCAAATTTAGATAAAAGTAATCAATCAGAGACCAACTCTTTACGGATTAATTGCACGATTTTTTGCAGGGAAATATCACAAACAATAAATTGAAAAAAGGCATGGACAGATCGTAGTATGAGTTTATTGATAAATTTGATTTATGAGCATTTTAAATTTATGTAAAACAGGATTAACTGGTTTGGAAGTGATAAAAATGCGCAAAAGATACATATGGTTCTCAAATGAGTATTCGCTGAGATAGCACTCAAAAAAAAGAAGTGGAATTACTCAGAAGAAAACACTCAAAATCTGGAGCAGCTATGGTTATCGATAATTGAGTGCTTTTCTCATTGCACTACTCACAACCAGTGTTGCATTTTCACTTTTTTCAAGAGATTGGAGCTTTTTTTTTCTCCGTTAGCTTGAAAAGTTGCGACTTAGCTTTAAGTTTTCTTGACTTTTTTTTTAGAAATTTTTTAGCTCTTTTAGCTTTTTTCACAAGATAGATAAAGAGTTTTAGGGAGATTCAATTTTAAGAACATTGAATGAATTTGGGCTACATTTAAAAAAAATTAAGGGCTAAGAACAGAACATGTTGATATTATGATAGGCAGAAATCAAGGCGTAGTAACTTTATTAAGGCAACATTAACCTAATATCGTTTTCGTTCCGTGTGTTTGCCACTCGCTTCTATGACTGTTTCATCTGCTTGAAACCGCTTCCGAGCAAAATTTAGTTTTTGACCTTAGACACATTTAACTAGGTTTCTAAGTCTACATGTAGGCAAAAGAGCTATGTAATGATACATACGTATATGTTGCGTAAAACGGCGGACACGACCCCTTGCAAATCGCATCCACACGAAGGGATAACTCCTTCTTTTTCTGTACTTATGTCAACAGGCATAATATTTATTTCAAAGATACCGTTGTGTGTAAGGCTTATAGCTCATATAAAGTAAAACTTAGGTTAGGAATTATTATAAGCCATCAGGTAGAACATAACAACTTTATTATAAAGCTTATGGACCAACAAAATAAGGCCTATCGAAAGAAACTACTTGCTGTATTTGAACCTTTTATATTAAGGCCTATATAGCCCACCCGCGAGGTTGTATAAGGATTGACGTACCATAGTATAACCTTATTATAATTTTATTGCACATGTCAAACTGCTTGGTCTTATAATAAGACACCATCTGACTTCAAATTCCTTTATTCATATTCATAACAACCTATTTTATAACTTTTTTAACCGGGGGTGGCTCATCGGCAGTGATTCGGCCAGCCCAGAAATGCCATGAAAATATTCCCTCCACAAATTAATTAGCCAGATATCGTTGGAGTCGGCGTAAAATACATAACAAAATCTTGACATATTTCTTGGGTGCTTTAAAAGGACGCAAAGTCAGATAGTTGCCTATAGAATGATTTTAATATTCAATATCAAGCACCCCACGCTTTTTACTGTGATTTAATTATTATGTTAATAATTTAAATTTTATTATAATTTTATTTTGAGGTGATTAACTATAAACGATTGTTTGAGCTTCTACTACTGTTATATAAACTCTTTTTATTTGAAAATTATTTTCTATTTTTTAGTCCGGTTTGCTATAAAAGCGTGTTTTTATAGTTTTTTTAAACTATTATTTATTTTTAATTTTTAGTTCAAGTAATTTTAAAAGTTTTAGTCGATAGTGATGAAATTTCGAAATGCCAGCGGTCCATGGATGAATCCAACCCCACGGCACCGAAAAGGGCCAAGACGCAGGGAGGCTGGACGCGGTCTTTCGCCGAATTTCCAAAGGCCGGCAGATCATTGGCATTATAGACGAGAGCAGCGAAGATGGCAGGATCCCGAAACAACATAGGAAGTGGATCGAGGCCGCGCTCGCTACGGTGGCCGTTAAGGTTAAAAGACAACCCTGGTCCACCGCCATCTTACACCGATGCAGGGTGGTTCCAGGGCAATGTCAAGCTAATTGCCTGTGACGACGCCAGGTCGGTCAACCTCTATAGGCCGCCGTTACACTGATAGGCGTGGTATATCCGGGCGCGCGCCTCATGGTAGTGGAGGCGCGTGATATCCCCTCACGACCAAGGGCTAAAGCCTGGGTTCTAGTGACGCCAACGGACCCAGCTGGCATCCTGGAGCTGCTCCAGGAGTACAACCAGCCACAGGTTTGGAAGTCACCCGGATAAAACGAGCTTGTTCTCTTCACGAGGAGGTACAAAATACCAATCGTACATCGCCAAGAATTGGGGGTATGTTCTTAGCGTATAGCGATCAAGTGAAGTATTTGGGAGTCATTCTGGATAGGAAGCTATTATGGAGTGAACATATAGTGGAGCAATCCAAGAAGGCAGCAGCAGAACTGCTCACCTGCAAGAGGGCAATTGGCACCTCCTGGGGATTTCCCCTAAGGCGAACTACTGTATTTACACAGCAATTGTGCACCCGATTCTTCTTTGTGGTGCCTTGGTCTGGTGGCCTGCACTAGCTAAAAGTACCTATCTTAAAATGCTTCAAAAGGTGCAACGGAGTTCGGAGCTCTGCACTACAGGGGCTCTCGGCTCCACTCCAGATTCCGTTACATACATATATGGATACATAGGTACATAGATAAATACAGGCCAAGCTAATAAAAGCGTGTTAAAAAGGGTTCCAGTATGCTCTTTCGTAGATGCGCCATGCATCCACTTCTATCATTAATAAATGGAAATGCGCTTTCGCATTATGTGCAAGGTTTAAAATCTATGGCCATTTGGGGTGGTCACAAGTTCAATTGACCTTATATCCGTTAACCTTATGTGACCCCACCATCACATTATTGCAGTGTCATCGAGCCTTGATACGTGGGCAAAGTTCAATCAAACTTATGGCCATTCAAAGTGGTAATAAGGCCAATTGACCTTATGGCCGTTGACCTATGTCAACACACCATCACATTAACGCATTGTCATCGGTCCTTGATACGTATGCAAAGTTTCAAATTAATCAGACTTCTTGCAAACCGGTGAAAATTAAGCTCAAAGATTCCGTTACATGCAGGCCAAGCTAATAAAATCGTGTTAAAAAGGGCTCCAGTATGCTCTTTCGTGAAGGAATGCGTTTTTCGCATTATGTGCAAGGTTTCAACCCTATGGCCATTTGGGGTGGTCACAAGTTCAATTGACCTTATGTCCGTTAACCTTATGTGACCCCACCATCACATTATTGCATTTTCATCGAGCCTTGATACGTGGGCAAACTTTCAATCAAACTTATGGCCGTTGACCTTATGTTAATACACCATCACATTACGCATTGTCATCGAGCCCTGATACGTGTGCAAAGTTTTAATCAAACTTATGGCCATTCAAAGCGGTAATAAGGCCAATTCACCTTACGGCCATTGACCTTATGTCACCACACCATCACAATAATGCATTGTCATCGAGCCTTGATACGTGTGCAATGTTTCAATTAAACCTATGGCCATTCAAAGTGGTAATAAGGCCAATTGACCTTATGACCGTTGACCTTATGTCACCACACCATCACAATAATGCATTGTCATCTAGCCGTGATACGTTTGCAAAGTTTCAATCAAACTTATGGCCATTCAGAGTGGTAATAAGGCCAATTGACCTTATGGCCGTTGACGTTATGTCATCACACCATCACGTTAATGCATTGTCATCGGTCCTTGATACAGATGCAAAGTTTCAAATTAAGCAGACTTTTAGAAACCGGTGAAAATTAAGCTCAAAGGCTCCGTTACATACAGGCCAAGCTAATAAAAGCGTCTTAATAAAAAACCATTTACCTCAAACTTATAGACTATAGCGGAGTTTTATTATCATGAATCCCTTTTTAATTAAAACACAGATAGCATCTGCCAATTATATTTTTTTTTAGTTTTTATGAAATTTAGTAAAAACTAATAAAATGTTTATTCTGTTATGTCTTTTATGAAAAAAAAATATTAAAACGCATAGAAAGTTGCCTTAAACTTTTTGCTTCTTTTCTTAGCCTTAAACATTTTTATTTAGCCTTTTTTAGCTTTTTATTTTGGTCAATCTAGCATTTTTTCTGGAAAGTTCTGGCAACACTGGTGGCATGCGTGTTGGCAGTAAAAATATTCACACTTATCCCTGCCATACACTAATACGTTGCACTCAATTTCTATGAGAATAAATAAAAATTCTTCACTTCGTACGCATTGAGTGATTTAAAAATACTCATTTCAGAAGCAGGCTGTATTGTTTTTGTTATCGGCACAGGTAATTTTTCCTTTCCCTCTTTTTGGTTACTCTCATAGTATTTGTTATGGCGTCACTATTTCATTTTTGTTTGTGTATGTATGTATGCTTTATGATGGGCTGTATTTGTCTCCTTTTTACTATTGTTTGTTAAGGGATACGCCCATTTTTCTGCTGCGCCTCACATACATACATTATTATTATTTAAATTTTGAGTGTTCCCTAATTTACAATTTTATAGAGGGAATTTAAAATTATGTTTTTCAAATAATAAAAAAAATAGAGTATCACTACATATGATAACAATATAAAATTTGGAGATTATTACAGGAATTATATAAAGGTGTATGTACATATGTATGTATGTACATATGTATATTTGGAGACTCAGAATTAGGACCAAAAATTGAAAATGATTGCTCTTTCACAGAGCCCAATCGTGCTATGGGATGTAGACCTCTGATTTACACCACTCTCTATTGGGGTAGTATCGCCCGTGATGTCTGACAGCGTTATGTACTTTGGAATTGTTCTTGGCATCAAGCTGTGATGAAAGCTTAATGTGGAGAACAGGCATAGAAAGGCTTCAGTTTTATCGTATTGCTGTCGAAGGGCAATTGGCTAACGTTAGGGCTTTCGTCAAAGGTGGTACATCGGCTGTTCGACTTGTTGCTCAATCCGAATCTCTTCTATGACTTTGTGGTCTGGTGGAGGCACTAGACACTTCTTCTCAGTGGTACAACACCTACACAGGCACAAAGCATATTGCGGAATCTGTACTGGTTGTATTTGTGGCCAAAATGACCGCAGCCCCGGCTGTTATACGGCTTCGAGAACCGGATATATGCTTGTTAATCACAGGCACTCTAGCGTTCTGACCGCCTTCGACTTCATCGCTGGCAGAACAGACTACATACTATGCGCTGGCTTCTGCTCTTGCCACATCCACCACTCATATTCCCCCAAGGTATGAATGGAGTGGGGAATCAATCCATGGGACGAGAGTCTGGTAAACTTATTGACGGAAGTATCCAGGCTGCACGGGTGGTTTGGGGTTGAAGTATTCTGCCATGAACTTGGTGTTAGCCGCAATATACGAGTCTTCCAGGCAGAGCTTGCCGCTATAAAATATGGTATGCGGTAGATGGTATGCTATCCGCCGCTGCAACTATTGTGAAATTTAATATCAAGTCAAAAAAACAGGCGGCAATCGAAGCGTTTAACTCTGCCCCCCTTGACGTAGAGGGCTGTGAAGACTTCCTTGATCTCACCTCCGGTGACATTTAACATTTTTCTTTCTCAAAATTATCTATATGCAGCGCATAAGGCTATCCTAGGCAATTGTAAGGCTGATCTGTTGGCATGGCAGGTACGCGTAAATAAATGTAACTGTCGGTGAAGACTTTGGGACTCCACTGGTCACTTGCTCTCCGCTCCTGTACAGGTGGATCACGATTTAGCTTAGTAAATGGTGCTATGGTGCCACCTCGTGCCGTGTGTTGAGGTCTTTCTAGCCCGTTGTTGACTCCAAGCGCTCGACGGAGTAATAAGGGTTTACAAAAGCTCATCTATTCATTATTATTGGAGTATACTCCGTAATATACTGGGCAGCCTTAGCTGTGTTAGCTGTATGGGTCACTTCATGCTCAGTGCCCAGCCTTCCCAAGATCAAGGCAGGAATATCTGAGATCAGGGCTATAATCGACCTCCGAAAGAAGTTTTCAAGATCGATGCGTGCCTTATTCGCAGCTATATCGTTGCCATGCAGCGACGCACTAAATAACTGCAAGCATGTTTCACTGTTAGGGTTGGTGGTAACACAATGGACGAACCTTAAAAGCGTCCAAGTGAGCTGTTCCTGAACTGGACAGCTGACACCCACTAACTTAACGTAACTTATGCTCTGAGCCCGTCATGTATATCTTTTTTTTCTCTAAAACGATACGCCGAACCGAAATCCAGTGTTTCAAAAAGAAGGAAAACTGAAAACTGTTTAAGCCGATGCAAAGACGGATCGGACCGCTATACCGCAATGTCTTAATCCTATATAAAATTCACTCCCTTCTCAAGACCGAATAATATTAAGCTATAGACCATTGATAGACTTTTGCAATTCCACTTAAATTGCTTATTTAAGAATCAGCATATAAACTAAATTAGCACAACAAAACAATTAATTAAATGGCCGTGTAATAATTTGGCCGCAAGCATTTAATGTTTTTTTTAGCCACACTAATGAGCTAACAAAGTCGTGACACACCCTAAAAACACCAAGCACAAACCAAACCTACTATTCAAATTAGATAGTCTATTGAGGCAATAAGAAAACAAGTAAGGTTGTATAAGTTCGGGTGTACCGAACATTATATACTCAGCGTGAGCTTCAGTGCACAGTTTATTCCAGATACATTTATTTTTTATTGACTCTAGAAATGTTGTGTAATGCTTCATCGGAATAGGGCTTGGTACCGCCCATTAAAAAAATGTCTCCCAATTTCCTGTTATATTAAAACTTGGTAAGTGAAAATATCTATAATTTATGGGCTCTCCGCGTTGGCGATGGCGAGTACCGAAGAGATTTCATGATGAGCTGTACGAGCTATACCAGACATCCACATAGTCCAGCGAATTAAAACGCAGCGGCTGCGCTGGCTAGGCCATATTATGCGAATGAATGGTGATACTCCGTCCAAGGAAGTGTTTCTATCGGAACCCGCCTATGGAAGCAGAGGTAGAGGGCGGCTCCCACTTCGTTGGAATAGACCAGGTGGAAAACGATTAGCTCCCTTTGTGGGACCAATTGGCGCCGGTTGGCGGCGCGACTGGCGCGCCTTGTTGGGACGGCCATAACCATTTAGACGGTTAGCGCCATTAAGTAAGTAAGTAAGTGAAATATCATTGATAGAAAACTATTTTTCGCATAGATATAGCTTATTATTCTAATCTACGGTCCTTTTAAAACATCTTTATATAAAAGGGGTCGTGGGCTTTTAACAGTCCCAGTCCATTTTACTAGAAATATTTTCTGTTATAGGAAAGTATGTATTAACAATTTTATTATGATATGTCAATTTTTCCTCGAGTTAGGCTCCCGAAACATAGAAATTCTTTAGTCAAAAAGCGGCAGTGCCACGCCCATTTTCAAAAAGGTTAATATTTGTCAACTTTTGTTATAATTTCATTTAGACAGTAAAGCACCATAGATATTAAGCTCATTGATACATAGCTTATTATCTTCGTCAACACCCCTTTTAAAAGTAAAATAGAAATAAATGTAGGCGCTATAACCTCCGAAGAGATCTAAGGCGAGCTTCTCATCCACTTTGCGGTCGTGCTCCTCTGATTTTTCCCTACAAATGGCCGGACGGGACCTACATGATGTTATGCCGACTCCGAATGGCATCTGCAAGGTAGATGAGTTTTCACTGAGAGCTGTTCATGGCAGAAATACATCCGGAGCGCTTGCAAACACTGCCGAGGGGCGACCCCGCTTAGACAAATTTTCTTCTAATTGAAAAACCTTATTTCTAAAATTTTGATGTCGCTTTGCCCGAGGGTGTGAACCCAGGGCATACGGTGTGGTAGGCGGAGCACGCTACCATCACACCACGGTGCCGCCCTTTTAAAAGTCTTTTATATAAATATGGGCGTGGTTCTTAACCGATCGCGTCCATTTTTTCTACATAGAAATATCTGCTATAGGCAAAATATCTGTACCCAATCTTATTACGATCCGTTAATTTTTTCTTCGAGTATGGCTTCCGAAACATAGAAAATTGGTCGGTCAAAAAAGGGACGGTGCCCCGCCCATTTTCAAAAACTTGAATTTTTGATTTTTCTTGTTATAATTCTCTTTGGAAAATGAAATATCATTGATATAAAGTTTTTTTTGCAAAAATATAGCTTATTTTATTCATCCCTTTTAAAATCTTTTCTAACAAAGTTGGCGTGGTCCATAACCGATTTCGTTAATTTTCTTCGAAGCATTCTTTATAGCAAAGTCAACCTCTCTGTCGAATTTTTGTTATCGGCGTTTTACGGTTTTTGATTTATGATTAATGATATTTGTAAAATTATTTTTATCACAAGAAGGCGGTGCCACACACCCATTTTCAAAAATGTTTCAAATGTTCATCAAGACTCTCAATATCAGTCCACGCACAAAATTTCAACATTCTAGGTATATTATTACTAACTAATCAGGTTTTTTATGTTTTCGAAAATGTTATATACGTAAAAAGTGGGCGTGTGTTTATCATCAGGTTTTGCTCATTTAGTAAAGCCGCAGTTACCCACGAATGTACGTACAAAAAAACGTGTCAGCTGACACGACCTATCTTATGAATGTGCAATGTAAACGAAAACTCGCCGATGCTCAACGCACCCGGAACGCAGAAATCAAAACATTTTTGATTTTTTTCGTAAGAACATGTCAGCTGATCGCTCTCTCACTAGACAGAGTTGCCTAGTAAACTTTTGTGAGGTAATTTTTGACCATTTGCAGTTTTATGCAAAAATACCTAATTAAAGTTTAAAAAATGTGGAAATAATTTGAAAATATTGTGTAAAAGTGCAGATTATAAAATATGTAATCTATTTATACTTATTAATATTAATTCCAGCCTTTTCCAACATCAGAAATTAAAATAGAAAAGGTTGATGGTTCCATATGCATGCATTCAAACTAGAGCTATACGTCGCCGATAACGCCGCCGACGCCGCCGCCGCCGCATGTCAATAATATCGGCGCGGCGGCGGCGTTCGGCGCGTTACTATATTTTCTACTCTTTCAAAAACTGTCTAGGCCATTTATTGTTCATCTCGAAAATTGGTCCGATTTGATCGAAAGGGGTAGCAAGGGATGCGCATCACTGACAGTTATAAAAATCCAAAACAGGCGCTTTCAATGCCGGCTTAACACGGATTTCGCATCACCGAATTCACCAAGTTATTAAACAAAACACTTTAAAAAATATATAGGTAATAAATTTAAATATTTACCCGAAAAAGGTGCCGAATTTTATATCCCAATTGGCTGAAAAAATAAGCGAAACAGTGATGCAAAATTATTTAGTAGGCTCCAGTGGTTTAATTCTCCTTTGAAATGATTTTCAGCTCATACTTAGTTGCATATACATATCTTCAACACGTATGAGAAGGGTTTGAAAAATCACTTTATTTGCTGAACTAAACACTTAATCATTCAACACCCAAGTCTCTCGGTTTGACATTTCCTAAAGGTGGCGGCCTATCCCCAACTAGTCCCTTGGAGTGAATCACATTGGATATAGCCTATAAGCCATGTTAGGTTAGGTTAGGCTTTGTCCATCGCAAGAACACTTAAAGTGGTGAAGCAAAAGCTTTCTCAAGACAGTGGAACAAATGACCGGATAATCTCCTTACGTAGGGGATAGCCGAACTAGTCTGAAAACTGAAGGCGGTGCATCCATAATGAGCTCTTATATCATAAGGCCGGAAACGAAGAGTATTGAGGTCAATATATCGAACATGAACGTCTGCAAATTTTGGTCTACATTTTAAAACTTTCAGAAAGTCTTCGGAGCTACACCTAGAGCTTCTATGAAAGTAACGTCGACGAAGATATGAGTTCGAAGTCGCAGTCCTATGGATTCTGTGCTGGCATATGGTATAAGGGCAGGATACGTGGTAGCGACTGATGGTCGAGATTGGTACTATACGCACGTCGGGAATTGTAGCTCTTAAAAACAGCCGAAAAAACTGAAGGCGCCCTTTGGCGCAATCAACAATTAGCCAGCATTGATACTATCGTTAAAACTGTGCCACGAGAGACATGACTATTGGTAGATAATTTATAGCAACCGTAAGTCGCCTTTGTGCGTGACCAGCATGTAGCCACAAATGATTTAAAGAAATCGTGCAGACGACGGATATTAGAGTTAGACCAGAACATCTCCTTCGGTGAAACTACGCTAACAAAGTGTGACCATTTAAAGTATTTCCCCCTCTCCGCAAGGAGCTACTCCCGAAAATTTTGAACGATCCACGAGATTTTGAGGCAAAAAACAGCGATCGAAATGGCCGAAACGTCGATTTCCTTAATTACATATAAACAAAATAAGTTAATGATATTGTTCCAGATCGTCAAGCATGCCATTGCCGTCAGCAGTATGTTTCCATATTCATAGTTGTGGACAATGTGATACTTTGAATCCAGCAATTCAATCAGAGGTTTAACGCCGATCAATTTGACCGGCGTAAACCTCTAATTCCAACAGGTCGACGGCAATATTTTTTCGTTGCCACTACGGCATAAATTTCGCTCAAATGTGTGTACGTACGGCATACGTATACGTACGTTACACACGTCGGTGGGTAACTACAGCTTAAGCTATGGGAGAAGAGTGCCAAGGAAACCATATACCAAATTTCAATAAGATATCTCAATATTTACTCAAGTTATCGTGTGCAAAGGCAGACGGACGTACTGACGAACAGACGGACAGACGGACGTACGGACGGACATGGCTAAATTATTTCCTTGTTCATCCTGAGATATAATTATCTCGATTCGTTTATGCCATTACGATCAGCGTTATGTTACCAAAGTTAATATACTCTGTGTGCAAAGCTCGCTGGGTATATAAAAAAAAACAAATGGTAAATAGGTGGCAACTATGCGCATAATGAGTAAATGTAGAAAATGGCGGTGAGTGAAACTGAAGTGAAAAAACACATTTTTTATGATTGTACTTAAAATGGATGAGATTTAAAGAAAATAATGAGCTTTGGGTAGTATCTACATACTGTATGTATGTGTGTGTATTTGTATTTAGTGGAACCCCAGAAAACCGCTAATGTTACCGCATATGATGAAAGCATTCATATTATAAATTTATAACAATGAGATATGTGCGCGTCATTCAAATGACTAAGCGAGTAACTGATTGTTTGCTTTTTGTTGGTTTTAAGAAAAAAGTTAAATAACAGATACCGCGAGGGCGTGCAGTCATCAAAAACAACAGCGCAATGGCCGAAAGGATCAAACAAGGATATACAGTTAGTGAGAAAAATATCATCACTGTGTTGCCCACAACGAAGTGGAGAAACATAATAAGTGCATGAATAGCAAAATACTTCAAATAAAAAGTAGTTAAAACAGGTAGATAAGGAAGTCCAAGTCCCAACCGACATTAATTGAACATAATTTATTTTATAAGGATGAAGATATTTAAATAGAAATACGGCGAACATTAATTGATCTGAAAACTGCATGGTGTGATGTTTTCAAATTAGCAAATATTGTCTTTCATAAGAAGCTATAAAACAGAATTTTCCTCAGATCTATGTAGCTATAATACCAGAAACCATGATTGTGCAAAATTGCAAAGTGATATTAACTTCTTCTCATTTAAAAATAAAAATAAATGTAAGGCGCGATAATCTCCGAAGAGATCTAAGGCCGAGCTTCTCTTCCAATGTGCGTCGTGCTCCTCTTGATTTTCCCTACAAATTGGCCGGACGGGACCTACATGTTTTATGCCGACTCCGAACGGCATCTGCAAGGCAGATGAGTTTTCACTGAAGCTTTTTGATGGCAGAAATACACCCAGAGCGCTTGCCCAAACACTGCCGAGGGGCGACCCCCGCATAGAAAAATTTTCTTCTAATTTAAAAACTTTATTTCTAAAATTTTGATGTTGCTTTGTCCGGGGTGCGAACCCAGGGCATACGGTGTGGTAGGCGGAGCACGCTACCATCACACCACGGTGGCGCCTGCTTCTCATTTACGGCACGCAAAACTCTAAAATTTTCTTCGACTTAATGTAGACGGTGCACGCCGATTCCCAAAATTTAACTCAATTTCCATTTTGCATATAAAGCTAATCGACATGCCACCAGCTTCATCACTTTACGAGTATTTGGCAATGCATAACCAATTTTTTTCATTTTCGATATCGAAAAAGTAGGCATGGTTATCTGATCTGATTTCGAATATCTTTCTGATTTCGAGACTTTTTTATACAAATATAATTTTAGTTCAGATAAGCTCGTATATCAAGTTATCGTGTTAACGGAAAGATAGAAGGGTGTGTCAAAAAAGTGGGCGCTGCGACCAACCAATTTCGCCCGATTTTTACTAGAAACAGTTATCATAAAAATAATGCTTACAACAAATAAGAATCATACTTTTGCAAAACCTATAAATTTTCTTCCACTAAATCTTGGCGGTGGCCCGCCCATTTCCAAAATTTTACTCAACTTCAATATTGGCTAATGAAATTAATATGCTCGTCAAGTTTAAAAGTTTAAAGTTTTTTCTATTTTCGAAATTTTCGATATCGAAACAATTAGCGTATTGATAAACTGATTTCGACCATTTTCGATACCAATGTATTTTGAATTCAGATAAGCCCACGTACTAAATTTAAGGAAGGCTTCTAAATTTTTTCTAAAGTAATCTGGTTAATGAAAAAACAGAAGGTTCCTACTGCTGAATATAAAAAGGGGTGTGGTCATCCAAGCGATTTTTTTTATTATTTTTGAAGAAACAGAAACTGCCATAAAAATAATGCATTCGCCATATTTCGTTACCATTTATTTTTCGATTTATGGCATTAATAGTATTACAAGTAATTAACTAAAAAAGAGGAAAACAAAGAGGCAGGACTAAGCCCATTTTATAAAAAAACTAGCAGACCCGGCAGACGTTGTTCTGCCCTAAATTTGGCCTATCTACATACATTTTAATAAGCTTTTTCCCGCCTAACTCTGCCCTCGCCCCACCCCTCTTCACTTTTTCCTGATCCTTTTATTTACTCCTCCCTCCGTATTTTTCATATTTATTTCATATTTATTATTTAAGTCTATGATTACAAAAATCTTACAGACTAGATTCCATATGGATATATGTGTACATATGTATATGGATAGTACTAAACTATTTAGCTAAAACAGAAAATAACATATTTTTAAAGCAAGTTCGAGATATAGAAAAGTCAGTGCAATGATTGGAATTAATAGAGTTGATTACACTTAGAGCGCGTGTGATTGGAGCATTCATCGCATAATTTGATCTTAACTTTTCAATAGTAAACACATTATGTTGGCGTAAGTTACGCGGTGGCACATGAAAGTTCAATAATGCAAGAAGTATTGGACAATCGATAATGCCATTAACGATATCATAAATGAATATAATAGAAGAAATTACCCTTCTACTCTCTAATGTATGCAGATTACTTAACTTACACCTGTATGTATATGAAGGGATCGGGAGGTCAAAATTTATGTCAGATAAGCAGTATTTCATAAATACTTTTTGAACACGTTCAATCCTTTTACTGTGAACCTCATAATATGGACACCAGATTATAGAACCATATTCCAGCCTTGATCTTATAAACGCATTATACAATAACTTTTTAGTATATGGGTCTCTAAACTCTGAGCCATTTCTTTTTATAAATGCCAATAAAGAATACGCTTTAGGGATTATAAAATTTAAGTGTTCAATGAACATAAATGGTGAATCAAATACGATACCTAAGTCTCGAATTTATGACCCTTACCAAAGGTATATCAGAAACGTAATAAGTTGAAATCAAATTCTTATTTAATTTAGAATACGTAACACTGTAACATTTACTGACATTGAGGGCGAGCCTATTCCTGTTGCACCAATCATTAAAAGCAACTAATTCCAAAGAGGATAAATATAATAAGAGCCGTCACTCGTTATTTTTTAGGCATTTACTCGATGTAAACTATGAGGTAGTCGCTACTTTTTTTTTGGGCGAGATGTTTATAAATGTCGTCTATACATTTTCATGGGGTATTTGTATTTATTTTTCCGACTGTATTTATTTAATTATTTAATTCTCTTTCCAAAAAACACGTTTGCATAAAGTGACAACACCGCATGGGTAAATATAAGGCAATTCAAAAATGTCTCTCGTAAAACAAAAAGTAGCGACTACCTCATAGTTTACATCGAGTAAATGCCTAAAAAATAACGAGTGACGGCGCTTATTATATTTATCCTCTTTGCTAATTCTGTTTGAAGTGCAAGAACATCAGACTTATTTTTATTTTGAAAAAGATTTTCAAGCCATCAGCGTAAATAAGATGACCGCACTTTTTAAAGCAAGCACTGACATCATTAAAAAACATTATAAAGAAGAGCGGACCAAGGATGCTTCCTTGAGGCACACCCGAAGTAGCCATATATGGCGCTGACTTAAACATTATCTATAACAACAAAATTTATTCTATTGGATAAATATGAACTTATCCATTGTAAGAAGGTGGAATAAAACCCCTCAATTCTGTAGCTTAGCCAATAATACTCGATGAGATACTCTATCAAAAGCTTTGGATAAATCGGTATATATGCAGTCGACTTGGCAACCATCTGTGAACGCTGAAATGCAGTAATTGGAAAATACTGAGAGATTAGAAATGTTGAACGTCCTGGAACAAATCCATGCTGATTTGGGGAGATATGCCGCTGAACTAACGACATTAAACTTTCCCATAACCACTTTCTCAAACAGTCTCGATATAACGGGCAATTTAGAAATTGGTCGATAATTTGAAACATCACTCTTATTACCATTCTTGTGAACTGGTTCAATATAAGTAATTTTCCAATCATCCAAAAAATGTCTGACTTTAGGGACAAATTAAAAATGTACAACAAGGATTCCGCAACCGAAACCATACATTTCTTTAGAAAAAAAGATGAAAATTGCTGATAGTCGCACTGCTTTGAGCTCTTGATAGTCCTAATACTCATAATAATATTATCTATCTGAAGAACTAATATAGGGAAGTTAAGACAAGACGATATGTTATTTAGCATACCACTATTGTCACTCGGAGCATCGCTAAAGTCGAAATTCACTTTGAAAAAACTCTGCGAACAAATTTGCCGAGTAATAAGATGATGTTGAATTTATACCTTGGTAAGACACAAACCGCGGAATAGCTGAAGATGATCGCTTAGAACGAATAAAAATTCCAAAACGACTTTGGATTTGATTTGATGTTATTCTCGAAGTTATTAATATACTGATTCTATAAGAATTTATCAAGGCAATTGAACTCCTTAACGTACTTTAAGTATTCTTGCTTGTGTTGAAGGGAATTCGATTCCTTGAAAAGCTTATAATATTTATTACGTTGGTTTTTAAGTTTCCTTTTCTTTGTATACCACGTTAACTTATAAATCCTTGCTGGAAGACGAGGAATATTATTTCTTCTATTTCCGAGATATTACTTTTAAATAAATTAAACAGTCCACAGGACTGCGGTGATGAAAAAGAAGTTGCCAGTCAACATTGGAAAATCACACCGACTATAATTGAAAACCAATCTCATTATTAAGTGCAACATTTGCATACTATAAAACTCAAGCTCTAATATTAATGGTATGTGATACTTGTCAGTATTCGATAACGGAAAGCAAGAGCAAATTAAATTACAATTTAGATCATCGCTAACAAAAATTAGATCTAGTATTTTATCGAGTGAGTTTACAAAATTATTAATTTGAACTAATTGTAAACTGTTTTCGCTTCATCTATCTCCATAGTCGTCTCATTATATTTCTTTCTCAGTCTCCTTCTCTCTTTTCTCTTCTCTCACGTTCTTCTCATTCTTCTTCATCCCTTATTTCCTGTCCCAGAGGGTGTATGTATTTTGTTCCAGTCCCAGTCGCACTCCGAGACTCAGTTCCAGTCCTAGTCCTAATTCCAGTCCCAGTGCGTCTCTGGTCTAGTTCCGGGAAAAAAGGATCGTAAATATTAATACAGGCAAATTAATACACCAAATTTCAGGCAAATCGAATAGGACGTACATATGTATACAGGGTATATGTATTGTTAATTTATGTCTCTATTTCGGCTTCGCATGCATATTTATCAGTTTTGCCAGGTTGATGCGACTAAATCGAATATCACATCATTTCATATCCATATTACCCACACATTCTAGGGGTATCCGGGTCTACGTTTTGGCCTACATCTTGAGACCCTAGTCACCAAGCGGTATAATATGTCACCCTGTACTAAAGCACTCATCAACAGCTTTCATTTGATATCCATCTTATATAAACACATTCTAGGGTACCCGGGTCCACGATTGAACAAAATCGACCGATACATCTCTTCAAACACCGGCGACCAACTAACACACATTTTAGCCTTTCCTTTTATATATGTGCCCCGGCCTATGAAAAGGTGGCTTATGACTCAAAAAGAAACAGCTGGTAAAGATAAACAATACATTTCTTCAGTTTCTTATTAGTTTTAATTTTGCAAGACCTTCATAGGCCGGGTCACATATATAGCTTTTTATTTTTCACACTTCACTATAATATTAAAACGAAATGCAGATATTCGTTGCTTTTGAAATTCGGCTTAAAAATTGCACATGGAACAACTAAAGACTCTCCTGAATTAAAAAAAAGTCTTACTACTTCTAAATCACGGGCCCCCTCAGAAACCCGGGTCCGGGGTAATCCCCCCTCCCCCTCTCCAGGCCGGGTGATGTGCTATACTTGATACCATTCGCTATAATATTTTTTAGTGATAAGCACGTTGTTTAATTAAACACCAACTAATTACGCGGAAGTATATCCGCACCACCTGAAGATATGAGTGCGGTGCGTATACGTAACATTTTATTATTACGTATAAACATATAAAAAAAATTGCAATAAAACTAATATTGAGACTATAAATGAGACATAACCTATCCTATATTTCAAGTTAGATCAAACTGCACACGGGGTGCAAAACAAATTCAAAATCGGTTTAGTAGTTTAGGAGTCCATCGCGGACAAACAATGTGACACGTGATTTTCATATATAAAGATTATTATTCTCGTACTTTTCTAAATATCACTACTGAGGCGAAGTGTCATTCAAGGGGTTGATAAGCGCAATACAAAGCTTTAAACCTCAGAGCTTCCGCCAATTGTCAACCTCACCTAGCGAGGGTAATCCTGTTACAAATATGAATGTATCGCACACATATTTATTTAGCAGGCTAGGCTCTGGTGATGCCAAGTTCCTCATGGAACCAGGGTGTGGTGCGGCGGTTAGATTTAATGTGGTCGTATTATTGTTCCCGAGTTGGTCGAACTAGTTCCTTAATGGTGATTGTACCAAGGCGTATCGGATTTATATCCGCCAAAGGATCCATCGACATCATAACACTCCCCAAAACCGTTGTAGAGTGTGTTTATCGTTAATAATTATACAACAACACCATAGTTTAGTAAACATATTTTTCAATACTGAAAATTTTGATTCTGTTAGCAAGTCTTTATCTCTCCTATTCTGTTTTACCATTAACAGACATCCTTTGATACTAATGTTGTAATATCATTTATACAAGTAAGAAATAACCCCAAACGACTCATTTGAAGCCGCGAAAAGTGTATGTATTGTTTGCAATTAATATCATACTACTGTACTTATTTTTATTGTAGTTCTTGTTGCTCTTTTTTCAAAAATGTACCGCTGTGTCGGTTGTTGCTCATTTTTACATCTTCTTCATACGACTCCTGCAGCCTCCTTACCACAATGTGCATACAAGTGACCCGGAGCGACAGTGATTGGCTTGCACACACACACATACACACATGCATTTTATCGAATTCATGGATATGTGCTGGCGTGTTGATTTAAGGACATAAGCAAACGCATTAACTGCCACTTGAACACAAACAAAATCAAACTGCAAAACTGTGAGCGAACAGAATGAGAGACTGAAGGTTTGTACTATATTTGATGTCCATTTTAGTGGCGCAGTAATGTAAGGAGTACCTCATATTTACGATGCCGCATGCTTTAGGCACTACATACATCCATATGTATTTTCAAGGGTATAAACAACCCCGTCAGTGATTGTTGTTTGTTTTCTCTCGATGTACAAACTTTTCCCATTTTCTATTGCGAAATGTCATTGTTGAAATTATTTGCTCAAGCTGATTTCATCCTGCTGCTGCTGTTGCCTAATGCGGCAGTTACTCACGAACGTACGTACCAAAAACGTGTCAGCTGACACGACCTATCTTATGAGTGTGCAATGTAAACGAAAACTCACCGACGTGCAACGCCCGTACGTACGTAGCCCGGAACGTAGAAATCAAAACAATTTGATTTTTTCCGTAATAACGTGTCAGCTGATCGCACTCTCACTAGACAGAGTTGCCTAGTAAACTTTTGTGCACAATTTTTGACCGTTTGCAGTTTTATGCAAAAACACCTAATTAAAGTTTGAAAAATTGTGAAAATAATTCGAAATAAATATGTAAAAGTGCAGATTATAAATATGGGATCTATTAATATTTATTTAATATTAATTCCAGCCTTTTACAACATCAAAAATTAAATTGGAAAAAGTTGATGTTTCCATAAGCATGCATGCAAAATGGTCAATGGCAACAGTGCTTATCTGTAAACAATACACACACAAATATGTTATGTACATGTACACAGACGCACACATTGATTCCTACGGGCTTGAGAGTTCGGTCAAACGTGCTTCGTACGACAAACGTCGTACGTACGGCACACGTCGGTGGGTAACTGCCGCAT
>JARSSU010003324.1:0-59996 GCA_029619165.1 Eurosta solidaginis | reverse complement strand
TATATTTCGTGCTTATATTAACAAAATATAACGACTTCTATTCGCCGAAAGCTTTGCGCACTACAGCAACTCTCCGCAAAAAAAAAAATTACTCGACTCAACTTTGTGAATCGTGAACTGCGCGTTCGGATGCGAAGGGTACGCAGAATATGGCTTTTCGCATCAGATGTAATATACTAAGTTAGTATGTGTGTCCCTTAGGAGGACTTGGCTCGATAGCTATGACCTTTAGCACGACGCAGCCTATTACGCGGTCTGGAGCCGCGCTCCGATATGTATGCATGGTGTCCCGCGTGTGGTGCCGATTAGATGTCTTAGTAGTGGTGTTTAGGGTGTGAAGCAGGTACTGTGGATTTATGCAGGGATATTGATTGTCTGTGGCAATGGCTTAGATATCCGGTTCAGACAGGTCGACTGTGCTGCTACATATATTTGTCGTATCTCGCTTTTAGAGCATTATTCGTCCTCATCAACAACACAGCACACTTTTCTTATTGTCAATAAGATGACGATGACAACAGCAAGAGAAAACAACAATAAAAACTTCGACTCGGCGAAAAGTATTTGCAGATTGTCAATACTAAAATACTTACAATAAGCAGCGATATTTAGCTGAAAAACATGTGATACGACAACTAGTCTCGCCAGCAAAAAGCTTAACGAACTATGAGGTGTTTTTGGGGGGCTGCATATAAAGGCATACATACATTGATGAGTGATTTTAACTAAAATATATCACTTATTGTTGTGAAAGATTTACGTTTTGATTAGTGATAACCATAGCAGATTTACGAAGGCCCATTATTTGATCATTCGAATACCAAACTAAAATACCAGATTCAAGGGGTTGTGTAGCGCAACCTTTTCAGGTTGCCAGCGCAATATATAGCTTCTCCAAACCCAATTGTCAACCTCACCTATCCGTGGTGAATCCTGTTTCATTAACAGCTGAGGCTCTGGCGACCTCGAACTCATCATTGATCTAGGGGGTGGGATGGCGGTATGGCCAAGAGGTCGCATGTGGTCATAAAAATCGTTCCCGAGATGGACGGTCTTAGTACCGGAAAGTACCGGATCTGCATTCGGGGAGTGTCCTCATCGCTACAAACAACAACAACACAATACCACTCCCGGGGGCAAAGGTTTTGAAGAGATTAACAAGTATAATCAAAACAGCTGTCGCCTTGTTCGTCCTGATGTCACGTTGTTTAAGTTTTTTCCAAATTATTGAACAAATTAAAAATTTTAAATTACCTCAAATATGTAAATGTTCTCATTCATTTACAAAAGCAATGAGGACAATTCCTGCTTAATTAATACAAAGGACCAATAAGTTTACCGAAATAGTCCAAAAAGATAATGTATATAACTTCGAAATTATACCGAAAATATTTTTGAAATGGTTTTAGGGGAGCCCGGAGTTAACTCCGAAACAATTTTGAAATCATCCCTAAAATATCTCGAAATGTTGCACAAAAGCTTTCGAAACGATCCTGCAATAGTCCCCATCGTATTCGGAAACAGCCTTGAAATAAATAATATATTCACGAAATTACTTCCAAAAGCAACCTGAACCATTTCAGAAACTATAAAAAATTACTCAAAAAAGATCTCGAACTCAACTATATACAAAGCTCCCACAATTTACTTGAAGTTCACAATCGAATGTTTGTATTTATCTACGGCGCGACCCATCGCAAGTCTGCCACTTCAGCCCATTCCAGGCCGCCATTATAGCCTCTATACATTGGCAATCGGTCATTAGCAAACATGCCCCAAAAATTGTCACGAAGTCTCGAAATAATCTCGTTGAAATGATCTTGAAAACCAGACCGAAATGAATTTAGATTTAACGCGGAATTAATCCTGAACATATTTTATTATCTTAGAACCGTTCCAAATTGATAACAAAATAGTTTTGAAATTATTCCAAAAAGACACCGAAATCTGGGATAGATATTTGATAACAACACGGAAATTTTATTTGGGATGATTGAAAACAATCAAAGGTCCGAAATGATCCAGACCAGAGTATTATTCGAGAAAGATCCCATCCCGAAATTCAGATACTAACGTCTGAAAATAAATGTTTTTGACCAAATAGGAACAAGTTTTATCATTTTTCGAGCGAAATAAAAAACTTGAAACAAAAAAATTTTATTTTCCGATAAAATAAAAATGTAAATAAATTAAAATTATTTTGCAAAACAAAAAACAAAAAAAATATTACAAAAATACAAAAATACAAAAGCGCGATATACATCCGAAAAAAATTTAGAAATACACTCGGAGTGTTTGTCAATCATTGCCGAAGACGACCCCGCTTAGAAAATTTGTTTTTAATTGAAAAACAACTTGTTTATAAATTTTTGATGTTGCTTTGACCTAGACTTGAAACCAGGACCATTGGTGTGGTAAGCGGACCATTTTCTGATCAACATAAATAAATAAATACCTAAATAAATAAAAATAGTTTTCCGAGCGAAATATAAAAACTTAAAAAAGTTATTATTTACGCAACAACAAAAATAATTTGTTTCTAAAAATCGAAAAAATATTTCCGGGCGAAAAAAAATCAAAATACACATTTTTCACTGAGCAAAATTAGAACTAAAAACAAAAATCGGAAGTAAAAAATTTAAAAAAATATATAAAAGCACAGAAAAAAAACTAAAAAAAATCCAAATATAACTTTTTTGAGTAATAAAAAATTCAGTCATCAATAAAAATTTTAATTATTTTTGAGCAAAACAAAAAAACTTAAAACTGAAATTTGGAAAATGATAAGTTAAAAAAAACCACTTTCAAAAATTACTCATAAATAAAAATTGTTGGTTTCAAGCAAAATAAAAATCTTTAAAAATTTTTTATTAAAAAAAAAGTAAAACTAAAAAAAAACAAGTAAGGAAGGCTAAGTTCGGGTGTAACCGAACATTACATACTCAGTTGAGAGCTATGGAGACAAAATAAGGAAAATCACCATGTAGGAAAATGAACCTAGGGTAACCCTGGAATGTGGTTGTATGACATGTGTATCAAATGGAAGGTATTAAAGAGTATTTTAAGAGAGAGTAGGCCATAGTTCTATGGATGGACGCCATTTAGGGATATCGCCATAAAGGTGGACCAGGGCTGACTCTAGAATTGTTTGTACGATATGGGTATCAAATGAAAGGTGATAATGAGTATTTTAAAAGGGAATGGGCTTAGTTCTATAGGTGAACGCCTTTTCGAGAAATCGCCATAAAGGTGGACCAGGGGTGACTCTAGAATATGTTTGTACGATATGGGTATCAAATGAAAGCTGTTAATGAGTATTTTGAAAAGGGAGTGATCCTTAGTTCCCTAGGTGGACGCCGTTTCGAGATATCGCCATAAAGGTGGACCAGGGGTGTCTCTAGTTGTACGATATGGGAATCAAACGAAAGGTGTTACTGAGCATTTTAAGAGGGAGTGGGCATTAGGTCTATAGGTGGACGCCTTTTCGAAATGTCGCCATTAGGGTGGGCCAGGGGTGACTCTAGAATGTTTGTACGATATGGGTATCAAACGAAAGGTGTTACTGAGCATTTTAAGAGGGAGTGGGCATTAGGTCTATAGGTGGACGCCTTTTCGAGATATCGCCATTAGGTGGGCCAGGGGTGACTCTAGAATGTTTGTACGATATGGGTATCAAAGAAAGGTGTTACTGAGCATTTTAAGAGGGAGTGGCATTAGGTCTATAGGTGGACGCCTTTTCGAGATATCGCCATTAGGGTGGGCCAGGGGTGACTCTAGAATGTTTGTACGATATGGGTATCAAACGAAAGGTGTTACTGAGCATTTTAAGAGGGAGTGGGCATTAGGTCTATAGGTGGACGCCTTTTCGAGATATCGCCATTAGGGTGGACCAGGGTGACTCTAGAATGTGTTTGTACGATATGGATATCAAATAAGGTATTAATGAGGGTTTTAAAAGCGAGTGGCCCTTAGATGTATATGTGAAGGCGTTCTCGCGATATCGACCAAATGTGGACAGGTGATCCAGAAAATCATCTGTCGGGTACTGCTAATTTATTTATATATGCAATACACTAACAGTATTCCTGCCAAGATTCCAAGGGCTGTTGATTCGCCTTGTAGAACTTTTTCATTTTCTTCTACTTAATATGGTAGGTGTCACACCCATTTTACAAAGTTTTTTCCAAAGTTATATTTTGCGTCAATAAACCAATCCAGTTACCATGTTTCATCCCTTTTTTCGTATTTGGTATAGAATTATGGCATTTTTTAATTTTTCGTAATTTTCGATATCGATAAAGTGGGCGTGGTTATGGTCGGATTTCGGCCATTTTTTATACCAAGATAAAGTGAGTTCAGATAAGTACGTGGGCTAAGTTTAGTAAAGATATATCGGTTTTTGCTCAAGTTATTGTGTTAACGGCCGAGCGGAAGGACAGACGGTGGACTGTGTATAAAAACTGGGCGTGGCTTCCACCGATTTCGCCCATTTTCACAGAGAACAGTTACGTCATAGAATCTATGCTCCTACCAAATTTCAAAAGGATTGGTAATTTTGTTCGACTTATGGCATTAAAAGTATTCTAGACACACTAAATGAAAATGGGCGGAGCCACGCCCATTTTGAAATTTTCTTTTATTTTTGTATTTTGTTGCATCATATCATTACTGGAGTTGAATTTTGACTTAATTTACTTATATACAGTAAAGATATTAAATTTTTTGTTAAAATTTGAATTTAAAAAAATTTTTTTTAAAAAGTGGGCGTGTTCTTCATCCAATTTTGCTAATTTTTATTTAGCACATATATAGTAATAGTAGTAACGTTCCTGCCAAATTTCATCATGATATCTTCAACGACTGCCAAATTACAGCTTGCAAAACTTTTAAATTACCTTCTTGTAAAAGTGGGCGGTGCCACGCCCATTGTCCAAAATCTTACTAATTTTCTATTCTGCGTCATAACGTCAACCCATCTACCAAGTTTCATCGCTTTAACCGCCTTTGGCAATGAATTATCGCATTTTTTCGGTTTTTCGAAATTTTCGATATCGAAAAAGTGGGCGTGGTTATAGTCCGATATCGTTCATTTTAAATAGCGATCTGAGATGAGTGCCCAGGAACCTACATACCAAATTTCATCAAGATACCTCAAAATTTACTCAAGTTATCGTGTTAACGGACGGACGGACGGACGGACATGGCTCAATCAAATTTTTTTTCGATCCTGATTATTTTGATATATGGAAGTCTATATCTATCTCGATTCCTTTATATATGTACAACCAACCGTTATCCAATCAAACTTAATATACTCTGTGAGCTCTGCTCAACTGAGTATAAAACAAGTAAGGAAGGCTAAGTTCGGGTGTAACCGAACATTACATACTCAGTTGAGAGCTATGGAGACAAAATAAGGGAAAATCACCATGAAGGAAAATGAACCTAGGGTAACCCTGGAATGTGTTTGTATGACATGTGTATCAAATGAAGGTATTAAAGAGTATTTTAAGAGGGAGTGGGCCATAGTTCTATAGGTGGACGCCATTTAGGGATATCGCCATAAAGGTGAACCAGGGCTGACCCTAGAATTTGTTTGTACGATATGGGTATCAAATTAAAGGTGTTAATGAGTATTTTAAAAGGGCGTGGGTATCAAATGAAAGGTGTTAATGAGTATTTTAAAAGGGAGTGGGCCTTAGTTCTATTGGTGGACGCTTTTCGAGATATCGACATAAAGGTGGACCAGGGGTGACCCAAGAATTTGTTTGTACGATATGGGTATCAAATGAAAGGTGTTAATGAGTATTTTAAAAGGGCGTGGGTATCAAATGAAAGGTGTTAATGAGTATTTTAAAAGGAAGTGGGAATTAGTTCTATAGGTGGACGCCTTTTCGAGATATCGCCATAAGGGTTGATCAGGGGTGACTCTATAATGTGTTTGTACAATACCGGAATCAAATGAAAGTGTTAATAAGTATTTTAAAGGGAGTGGGCCTTAGTTCTATAGGTGGACGCCTTTTCGAGATATCGCCATAAAGGTTGACCAGGGGTGATTCTAGAATGTGTTTGTACAATACGGGAGTCAAATTAAAGGTATTAATGAGGGTTTTAAAAGGGAGTGGTGGTAGTTGTATATGTGAAGGCGTTTTCGAGATATCGACCAAAATGTGGACCAGGGTGACCCAGAACATCATCTGTCGGGTACCGCTAATTTATTTATATATGTAATACCACGAACGGTATTCCTGCCAAGATTCAAAGGCCATTGAATTCGCCCTGCAGAACCTTTTTCATTTACTTCTACTTAATATGGTAGGTGTCCCACCAATTTTACAAAGTTTTTTCTAAAGTTATATTTTGCGTCAATAAACCAATCCAATTACCATGTTTCATCCCTTTTTTCGAATTTGGTATAGACTTATGGCATTTTTTTTAATTTTTTGTAACTTTCGATATCGAAAAAGTGGGCGTGGTTATACTCAGATTTCGTCCATTTTTTACACAATAGAAATTGAGTTCAGATAAGTACGAGAACTGAGTTTAGATATATCGATTTTTGCTCAAGTTATCGTGTTAACGGCCGAGCGGAAGGACAGACGGACGCCTGTGTAAAAAACTGGGCGTGGCTTCAACCGATTACGCCCTTTTTCACAGAAAACAGTTATCGTCCTAGAATCAAAGCCTCTACCAAATTTCACAAGGATTGGAAAATTTTTGTTCGACTTATGGCATTAAAAGTATCCTAGACAAATTAAATGAAAAAGGGCGGAGCCACGCCCATTTTGAAATTTTCTTTTATTTTTGTATTTTATTGCACAATATCATTACTGGAGTCGAATGTTGATATAATTTACTTATATACTGTAAAGATATTGAATTTTTTGTTAAAATTTGACTTAAAAAAATTTTTTTTAAGTGGGCGTGGTCGTTCTCCGATTTTGCTAATTTTTATTAAGCATACATATAGTAATAAGAGTAACGTTCCTGCCAAATTTAATCATGATATCTTCAACGACTGCCAAATTACAGCTTACAAAACTTTTAAATTACCTTCTTTTAAAAGTGGGCAGTGCCACGCCCATTGTCCAAATTTTTACTAAGTTTCTATTCTGCGTCATAAGGTCAACACACCTACCAAGTTTCATCGCCTTGTCTGTCTTTGGCAATGAATTATCGCATTTTTTATGGTTTTCGAAATTTTCGATATCGAAAAAGTGGGCGTGGTTATAGTCCGATATTGTTCATTTTAAATAGCGATCTGAGATGATGTGCCCAGGAACCTACATACCAAATTTCATCAAGATACCTCAAAATTTACTCAAGTTATCGTGTTAAAGGACAGACGGACGGACGGACGGACGGACATGGCTCAATCAATTTTTTTCGATACTGATGATTTTGATATATGGAAGTCTATATCTATCTCGATTCCTTTATACCTGTACAACCAACCCCTATCCAATCAAAGTTAATATACTCTGTGAGCTCTGCTCAACTGAGTATAAAAAAATATTTCCTCACCGAAATGAAAAACTCATAAAATATTTATTATTTTCTGTGCGAAATAAACAACAACAAAAATTTTACAATCAACATAAAAAAGTTATTTTCATAAAAGGAAGGAGGGAAATTTTATGCTAAAAAAATTTCGAAAATATAAAAATTTTTAAATTGAAATATTTTCCAAGCAAAAAGAAAACTCAAACTGAAATATAAATAAATAAGATCCCATCGAAATAGAAAACACAAAAAAAATATCTATTAATTATTTCTTATTTCTTATTGGTGTACTTCTTATTAATGAAGGGGGCCTACTCCTTTTAGTATGGTATTTTGGTTTATATTTTAACCAGTCACAGTTATTTGAGATCCCTGGATCCCTGGATCGCCTAACAGTCATTTTGCCGATAGATTAGATGGATTTCCACGATTCATCGATTTGACATGGAACGACTCATATGTAAAGGATTTTGTATTTATTCTTGTAATTGGTATAATGTTTGCTGTTGAGTTTTTGTGGCGTTGGCGGTCGCTAGCAATGAATATTTGTAGTCGTACTGGCACTGAAACTACTCGAACTCAATTTAAACTCTGAGATGTGCCATTGACGACTCCGCCTCTGATAAATGTCTGTATAGATTGCACAGGGTTCTAGTACAAATGGTATATATGTACTTAATACACATGCATATGAATATACTTATAGCACGACTGTTGCTATGTTTTCTTCTTCTACTTCTACATTTAATTTTTCTTTCTCTTCTTCTTCTTCATTTTTGATTTTGCAGCTAGTATGCCCACTGGGGTGCTGTGATGTGCGATATGCCAGACGCACCACGTTCGTTCTCTAATTTTAGACAATATAATTACAATAAAAAGAGAAGCAACAAAATACACAAAACATATACGAAAAAAATGCTACAACAACATTAACATTGATAAAGCAAGCAAAGGGAAAATACAAAACAAAAAAAAATCAAAAAGTGTAGAGTAACAACAACATCAATGGCAACAACAATTAAAACAAAATGCAACAAAAACCAGCAAATAGCAGCAACAACAATCAAAGAAATAACAACAAAAATAGCCAACAAACAAAGATATTGTATATACGAGAACGCTCATAAAACGATCAATGTTCACTCGATCGGCCGAGCCGAGAGTCGATTTTGTTTTGACGCGTTTGTGTGTGTGTGTCGGTTTGAATGAGGTGGAGGAGTGAGTAGTGAAATAAAGTGCAGTAAAGTAAAAATGCCGCATGAGACGTCGACCGACCGATGATGGCAACAGCTGCTGCTGCTGTTGTTGCTTATTTGTAAAGGCTTGACGGCGGTGGTGGTGGTCGCGGTGGCGATAATTGTGGTTCTGTTGTTGATGAGCGCCAAAATGAGGAAAATTCAAAAGATTTTCATGCGCGAGCATCACGATCGTGTATGAAAAGCATTTAGAACATTTGTGTGTGCATACACACACACACAAGCATACATGCGTACATATCACACACATTCACTCAGTTGTTTGTTTGTATGGTTTTCTTATATTTAGCGCTCTTGCCGCCGTTGCAATGGGCAACGTGCTACTCGTTCATACATACATACATGCATACATACATACATATTTTATTTTTCTTTATACACATCAGATAGGTGCCCGTTTATGTATGAGTCTCTTGGCTTATCGAGCGTGTCGTACGGTTTTGCCTACATACAATATTGTGTGTGTATTACTTTGTGTATCCGCATGTAACGATTGCACGCCCGCAATCTGATGGTGAAATATCAGAAATATGCCAATCTTTGCGAAATGTTGACTCACTCATGGACTTCATTTCTACAGGTAATCCTTGACTTTATCGAAATACAAGAAATTATACTCATATGCACACATACATACCTGCCTACATATTTTCTTGTTTTAAACCAAATTTCACAGCTAGATTATCAAACAAAATTTGTAGTCAACACAAATTTTTGGGCTTCCAGATAGTTAATTATTATGAAGATATGTTTGTATATAGCAAAATGCTCTGAAAGTAGCAAATCAGTTGAACTATATTCCCTTGAATCGCATAATAAGTGGAGTGAAAATTGAGATATCTCAATTAATGGAAATGCAGTTGCAGACTGAACTATACTAATCAAATTAAAATAAAAAACTTGTGCAATAAACCAGGCCAAAGATAAGCATTTTATAATGCCTGTGAGAAAAACGACCAAACGATAAGTTTATTTAATAGCCGCGGCATGATAATGAGAAGTTGTATCTCTATGACCTAGCCTAACACAACTTCTCTGAATCCATAACTTAAGCAGAACTGAAAACTTAAGTTTGATACGATAACGTTTTCATTTTTATACCCAGCTGTACTTGTACTAGAGGTTTACGCCGATCACTTTGTCAGCGGCGGCGGCGTGGGCGGCGCGCCGGGGTACGCCGGTGCTCTTATTTTAAAAAGTTTGATTTTTCTATTTAAAAGAATAATATTTAGAAAAGCTTTTGTTTGTATGTATTTATCACACTATATGCCAGCACAGAAACTATAGGACTGCGACTTCGAACTCATATGTACCTTCGTCGACGTCACTTTCCTAGAAGCTCTAGGTGTAGCTGCGCAGATTTTCTAACGGATGATGTTGTTTGCTGCCGAGCTACACCAGAGAAACACCTTGAACTGTTAGGAAGTGACTATTCGGCCAAGGATGCCGCCCTCGAAATCATAAGCAGTCCAAGTGGATGTCATTGCGTAACTCATGGGTGAAAATCGTATAATCCCCTGCGCATCTATATAATTAAAAGTTTACAAGGACACGCGATAAAATTTTTAAAATGTAGACCAAAGTTTGTGTTCACAACATTGATTTCAATAGTCTTCGTTATATCAAAACGATATTTTAGATTGAAAGTCGACCTATTTCAAGTTGAAAGATGTTAACTGCTGTTTTACGGCCTTATGATATAAGAGCTCATTATGGATGACCGCACAGCTTCAGTTTTCAGACTAGTTCGACTGTCCACTACGTTATGGTAGTAGCACACACGGTCATTCTTGGGAAATCTTTTGCTTCACCACTTTGAGTGTTCTTGCGAAGGACAAAGCCTCACCTGGTAAATATATGTGCCTACGTGAAGGTAATATTTAAACTTGGTTGATAGGCTATAATCAATGTGATTCACTCCAAGGGACTAGTTTTGGATAGGGCCGCCAACTTTAGGAAATGTCAAACCGGGAGCCTTGGATGTTGAAGGATGAAGTGTGAAAATCAAAATTAACATTTCAGATGGTATTGTATAGTTTCGCAAATAAACAGCAGATGTTTTGATGTAAGCCCAAGTGATTTTTCAAACCCATCTCATACGTACATATATCCTCAACTTAAGTATGAGATAAGAATCATTTCAAAAGAGTTCTTATGCCCCTAGAACCTACTAAAGGATTGTGCATCACTGATTATTCTTTCAGCCAATCGCAATTTAAATTTTTTTTTAAATCGGCATCTTTTTTGGGTAATTAGCTTTTTTTTAACAACTTGAGGACAATTAAAAAAAAATAAATGTAAGGCGCGATAACCTCCGAAGAGATCTAAGGCCGAGCTTCTCTTCCAATTTGCGTCGTGCTCCTCTTGATTTTCCCTATAAATTGGTCGGAAGGGACCTACATGTTGTATGCCTACTCCGAACAGCATCTGCAAGGCAGATGAGTTTTCACTGAGAGCTTTTGATGGCAGAAATACACTCGCTGCGCTTGCCAAACACTGCCGAGGGGCGACCCCGCTTAGAAAAATTTTATTCTAATTGAAAAACCTTGTTTCTAAAATTTTGATGTTGCTTTGCCCGGGATACGGTGTGGTAGGCGGAGCACTCTACCATTACACCACGGTGGCCGCCAACAGTTAGAGTTAAATTTCGCAGTTAGCTTCTTATAACTGGCAGCGATCCGCATCCGTTGATACCACTTTCGACCATATCCGACCAATTTGCGACATGAACAATAAATGGCCTATACAGTCTTAAACGATTAGAAATAATAGAAACTCGCCGGAGGCCGCCGCCGCCGTGCCGATATTTTTTCGGCGGCGGCGGCGGCGTTTATCGACGGCGTATATCACTAAATTGCACACAGGGTATTATATCTCTGATTGGATAGCGGTTGATTATCATTGATCATCCATAAATCATCAGTATGATTAAGTCATGTCCGTCCGTCTGCCCCTCCGTTAACATGATATCTTGAGAAAATATTGAGATATCTTCACCAAATTCGATATCAGGGCTTTTTTGAACCCATAATAGATTTGTATGGAAAATGATGGAAATCGGCCGATAACCACTCCCACTTTTTAGATAATAGAAAATTTAGAAAAAAGGAAAAACGAATACCGCTAGCAAATGAAATTTGGTAGCTAGGTTGGTTTTATAACGCAAAACATAAATTGCAAAAAAATTTGGAATATGGGAGTGGCACCACCCACATTTAGAATATGAAAATTTGGAAGTTTAACAAGTCGTAAATCAAAAGCTGTTGAAGGTATTACATTGAAATTTTGCGCAGACACTATGCTTGCCAAATTATATAGACTGAATGAAGATAATTTCTCGTTGCAGCCAAAATACGCACCCGCCTCAACGCGGCTAAAACCAAGGAACAAAAAACACAAGGAAAGCTAGACGTCGGAAAGCTTCAATCACAACAGACTGCCAATGATTTCGCAACTCTACTCTGACACCTGCTCTCTGAGAGTACAACTCATCCTGAAGGAATACAGGAGCAGTGGGAGCATATTTCCAAAGCACTTCGTACTGCCGCCGAGGAAAAAATTGGTTACCGCCGACCACGAATAAACAACTGGTACGATGAAGAATGCCGCGTTGCAACTGAAATAAAAGACGCTGCCTACAGGGCTACGCTAAAAGCGAGCGCGACAAGACGAGTGTGTGAACGCTATCGTGAGTTGAAAAAGGAAGCGAGACGCCTTTTCAGGAAGAAAAAAGCAGAAGCAGAAAGGCGTGAGTGCGAGGAGCTTGAGCTGCTAGCCACCAGGAATAACGCCCGAAAATTTTACCAAAAAATACGGCGACAGACGGAAGGTTTTAAGACCGGGGCAAACTCCTGTAGGAACGAAAATGGCGACCTTGTAACTGATGTCCAGAGAGTGCTTAGATTATGGAGGGAATACTTCTCTGCTCTCCTAAATGGAGGCAGCAATTCACCGCGCAGAGATGAAGAACCCGATCCCGCAATCGATGATGAGGGAATATATGTCCCCCCGCCCGATTATGACGAAGTTAGAATAGCAATAACCAGATTGAAAAACAACAAGGCAGTGGGCGCTGATGGATTGCCTGCGGAGCTATTCAAGTAAGGCGGCGAGGAGTTGGTAAGGCGCATGCAGCAACTTCTTAGCAAAATATGGGCGGACGAGTGCATGCCCGACGGTTGGAATCTAAGTGTTCTTTGCCCAATCCACAAGAAGCGGGATACTCCAAAATGCCCCAACTATCGTGGAATCAGCCTTCTTAATATCGCATATAAGGTCCTTTCAAGTGTATTGTGCGAAAGATTGAAGCCCACCGTGAACCGGCTTATTGGACCTTATCAGTGCGGCTTCAGACCTGGTAAATCTACCATCGACCAGATTTTCACAAAGCGCCAAATCTTGGAAAAAAACCCGTGAAAAGAGAATCGACACACATCACCTCTTCGTCGACTTTATAGCCGCCTTCGACAGCACGAAAAGGCAACACCACCAGCTCAGTTAGAATTGGGAAGGGCCTCTCCGAGCCGTTCGAAACTAAACGAGTTTTCAGACAGGGTGACCCCCTATCGTGGGATTTCTTGAATTTGATGCTGGAGAAAATTATACTAGCTGCAGAACTTAACCGCACTGGAACAATATACTATAAAAGCGTGCAATTACTGGCATATGCTGATGACATTGATATCGTCGGCCTAAACACCCGCGCTGTTAGTTCTGCTTACTCCAAACTGGAAAAAGAAGCGGTAAAGATGGGTTTGATGGTGAATGAGGACAAAACGAAGTACCTGCTGTCATCGAGCAAAGAGTCAGCGAATACGCGCCTTGACAAACACGCTACTGTTGGCAGCCATAATTTCGAAATAGTAAAAGACTTCGTTTATTTGGGAACCAGCATCCACACTAGCAACAACATCAGCACTGAAATCCAGCGAAGAATCAATCTTGCCAATAAATGCTACTTTGGACTGGGTAGGCAACTGAAAAGTAAAGTCCTCTCTCGGCGAACGAAAATCATACTCTACAAGTCACTTATCGTACCCGTCCTGCTGTATGGGGCAGAAGCATGGACCATGACAACAGCAGATGAAGCGGCTTTGGGAGTGTTCGAGAGAAAAGTTCTTCGAAAGATTTATGGACCTCTACGCGTTGGCGATGGCGAGTACCGAAGAAGATTTAATGATGAGCTGTACGAGCTATACGCAGACATCAACATAGTCCAGCGAATTAAAACGCAGCGGCTGCGCTGGCTAAGCCATGTTATGCGAATGAATGAAGAAAGTGTTTCTATCGGAACCCGCCTATGGAAGCAGAGGTAGAGGGCGGCCCCCACTCCGTTGGAAGGACCAGGTGGAAAACGATTTAAACTCCCTTGGTGTGACCAATTGGCGCCGGTTGGCGGAGCGAAAGAGCGACTGGCGCACCTTGTTGGACGGCCATAACCGTTTAGACGGTTAAGCGCCAGTTAAGTAAGTAAGTAAGTAAGTATGAATGAAGATAATCAAAATCTGTTAAAAACAAATCTTAACAAAGGTTACAATAACTCTATGGTATTTAACTACATTTGGCTGATATTCTACCTCAGTAGTGGTATGTTTGAGATAAGAACAAAACTTAAACAAATTTTGAAAATGGGCGTGTCTTTGCCCCTTTAGTGTTACTCTTACCAAAATACTTTTAATGACATAAGTCGACAAAAATCTCTCATCCGACGAAATTTGGCATAAACATTTTTTTTTATAGACAAAACTATTAAACTGCATTTTTACCCGCTCAAGTTCATTGGTGGTAGGCTCTGTATGCTTTTTGCTATAGTTTGTGAACGAAAACACTATTAATCACACAAAACAAACAACAACATCGTTTCAAGTGCACAGCTGGGTATGTAATATTCGGTTGTCCCCGAACTTACGACTTGCTTACTTGTTATATATATCGAAGAATGAATCTTGCCAACAATATCTTTGGACTGAAAAGGCAACTGAAAATTAAAGTCCTTGCTTGGCAAACAATGACCATGCCCCTCAAGTCACTTCAAGTCCTGTTGGATGGACCATGACAACATCAGATGAAGCGGCTCTGTGAGTGTTCGATAGAAAAGTACGTTTACGCAACAGCGTGCGATTTGTACCAGCTTAATTCGACAAAGGTATTCGTGTGCGAAACCACCTATGGAACAAAGGTAGAAGGCTCCCCCACTCCACTGGAAGGACTAAATGGAAACGGTTTCAACGACACATCTAGCGGCAATTATTGAAGACTCGCGGCAGTGGTTAAATAACTCGCTACAAAACGGGTTGTGCTTAATTACGGAGACACGAACCTCTGTGCTACGGTGCTATCAACATCAAATATCTAAGTGGATTCTAGATACTAAAACGCCACCATATTTGTATGTATTTTAGTTTTTTGAAATTATATTTATTAAATGGGAAGTTTCTTGAAGCATGATCGCATGATTACTTCGTTTGGTTAGATTTTCAAAATATCTGGCCCGGTCTCCACCTGTCGCAATTATTTCCCTTACTTGCATTGCATTGTTTGTAGCTTCATGGGAAGTATCTCAGCAATTAATCGTAGAATTCCAGCCGATTCGTAAAATTATCGTTAATATTAAGACCCGCACGCCACCAAACGAAAACGTTTTCTCTTTTTATTGCATTACCACGGTCTAAGTGAAAGATCTAAGTAAGAGAAGTATCTTAAAAATCGATCGAAAGATTCCACATTCTCTGCAGGCATTTTCCAAAGATCTTTAGCTATCTTGATCTCTGACTCATCCAGAAGAATTTGTTTTCCTAAGTATTTAAATTTAATAGAACCTTTAGCTATCTTCCAAGTAACAAGACTCTCTCCACGGAAGGTTACTCAAAATTCTATTACGAGATTGCTTTATTTTTTACTGAAACTAGTGAACATTTTAACATATTTCAACAATGAGCGATTTTTTTCGCATTTTATAAAAATATAAGTCAATTTAATGTAAGTGTTGTCATCGGGATTAAGATTTGGTTACTACCATTAGATAACACTCATAGATCTGGATTAATTTAATCTTGTATTCATGTAAATGCATATGATCTGAATTTGTAATATTTCATTTTAATCAGTAATATTGCATATATATACATATTTTCTGAAGAAAAATGTATCTACATATTTATAATTTAGGCATGCTTCTCCTCAAACATCTCTAATCATTAGATCACAAAAATATGAATATTCCATCCGTATTCAAATTGATCTGCATGCCCTGCATAAGGAAATTGTTCATTTAGTTCCAACAACTACCTTCGAAATGCCTGTGAAGACCTCAATAATGAGAAAAGTCTTTTCCAATATTTGCTCCAATATATTTCCACTATTTTAATTCCCCTATTCCGATGTCAAAAAGTGGTCATTTCGAGGCCGAATAAGTACACAATATTAGCTATTTATGAATCCATTTGGTGTCATATATGACTCTTACTTAGGCTCATAGGATAAATGAAATAGGCTTATATCGGACGACCACCGCAAGAACGGAAATACACTCATTTTGGACTCCTAAAGGAGCTCATAAAGAGCGTCGACGCTCCGATTTTGGACTCCTTTAAAATAGCTTTATGAATCCGAATGTTTGCCGGGTTTTGATTTCAAAAGCGCATACTTATGCATATTTCCGTATTTTTTCCGCATATTTTAAGCGCTTATAACAATGATTTTGTAGCGTATCATATTCCATATTAAATTAACTTCCAGGTAGCTTATTTTCCTGCAGAGATGTTACAAAGAGGAGTAAGCAAATACTATAAGTAATTTTCTTCAAATATATTAAGGAGTTGGAGCGCTACATATGATTAAAAAATTCATTAACACGTTATTGGAAAACCATTGTGACTTTTAAGGTTTTTCACTGCCGCTTATGATTTCACATCAAAAATGGTATGTGGAATGCTTTAAACTGAAAACTGAAGTATGCTTTATCCCAGAGCAGCAACAGCAACGAAGAATGAGCTATGCAACAGCTCTAGCTCTGGCTCTGAACAAGAACAGAAAAGTGAAAACAATTCTTAAGCTCTGCTACGAGCTACGTCGTGTTTAAGAGCGGAGCAAATAGCAGAATAAAAACTACAAAACGAAATGCTATTTGTAGTGGAGCGAGAGCAAACATAAAATGAATGCCATTTGCTCTGTTTGGTATTGTTATGCAAAAGTTTATTTTCCCTCTTGTTTTTGTTGTTGGAGCTGATGTAGCGCCTTAATGTTGTGTCGTTTTTGTGCTTCTGGCTATGTTTTTAAGTCTTCAAATTGCTGTTGTAGCTTTTTGTTTTTTTTTGTTATTGTTATTGCATCGGGACACTCACCTCTGTTCCCACGTTTCATTGTTGTAGAAAAGTTAGCAACTAAAGAAAAGGCAAAGTTCTGCATAAAAATATCGAACAGAGCAAATCGCATTACATTCTTTTAACTCTTGCTCCACAACAAATACCATTTCGTTTGGAGTTTTTATTCTGCTCTTTGCTCTGCTCTTAAAAACACGCGTAGCTCGTAGCAGAGCATAAGAAATACTATCAATTTTTCTTGGCTACGTGTCTGCTCTATATGCGCTTTTCTTGTTCATGTCTCAGAGCCGGAGTAATAGCAAAAAAAAGCAGTCACTGCGATAATAACGATAATGGAACTCAGGATTTCGTGCAATTGGTCGAGCATCATTGCATTGCAAACTTGTGTATCATATTTTTTACAATACACTAACAACATACACGGCTATGCATTTGCTACGTCATACGCAACATCAGAAACCAAGGCGAATCCATACGAGGTGGTGGCAAAGCGAATTCAAACAATTCGCAGTGCAGAAGAATGTTAAGTCAAAATACAACACAATTTTAATTGATTTCGATTAATTGACATATTCATATACAGCGCGCTGTATGGAAAATAATCAAGAAGAAGGAATCAGCTGTTGGGATAACAACACCTGGTACTAAATTCGCCTTGCCAGAAACGGTAGTTAATTTTTTTCAATTGTGAATAGCAAATCAACAACTGTCAAAACAACAAAAAATTACGTAAGAAAAAAATGTTTTTTAAATGAAACAAGTAAGGAAGACTAAGTTCGGGTGTAACCGAACATTACATACTCAGCTGCCAAATTACAGCTTGCAAAACTTTTAAATTACCTTATTTTAAAAGTGGGCGGTGCCACGCCCATTGTCCAAAATTTTACTAATTTTCTATTCTGCGTCATAAGGTCAACCCATCTACCAAGTTTCATCGCTTTATCCGTCTTTGGTAATGAATTATCGAACTTCTTCTGTTTTTCGAAATTTTCGATATCAAAGAAGTGGGCATGGCTATAGTCCGATTTCGTTCATATTAAATAGCGATCTGTGATGAGTGGCCAGGAACTTACATACCAAATTCATTAAGATACTTCAACATTTACTAAAGTTATCGTGTTTACGGACTGACGGACAGACATGGCCAAATGAATTTCTTTTTTTGCCCAGATCATTTTGATATATAGAAGTCTACATCTATCTCGATTAGTTTATGTCGTTACGGGTTACCGTTATGCGAACAAAATTAATAAAATCTGTGAGCTCTGCTCAGCTGTGTACAAAAAGTTGTTCACCATCCGTAGCTTTCATTTGGCATAGCAACGTTTCCAACATTAAATACACAAAGTTCTGAACTCCTTTGATATTTTGCGGAAACTATTGCAAACAAATCAACAAAAGGTCTAAAAGCTCCTTGTCACTGTCTATAGCGGTAATAAGCATTGTTGCCAGCCTGAAATACAGGAGATATACACAAAATCATTATTCTGACCGAACTTCAAGCGCACAACATAACTTGTAGAAAATAAAGTTGCTTGCTTTTTTTGTTTGGTTTGTTATATAAAATAGGAAAATTTCTTATTGAAGAAAGTAACAAATATTAGTACGTAAAACAGTACAAACTCTTCTCCTAGTAGTGTCAATGTGGTCATATTTTATCGTTCACGAGATGATCGGGCTAATACCTTAATGGTGCTTGTTACGGGAACGTACCGTAGCAATATCCCGCAAAGGACCATCAAAATCGATAACACTCCCCAAAACTCTCGGGGAGTGTCCTTATCGCTACAAAAACAACAACGAAGCTCAATTCCCCCCAAAGCCTCAGTTAAATATTACGGCATGAACAAAAAGAAAAAAATCGATGAAATTAAAATCCAAATTTTGTTTTCAGCAGGTCTGAAGCGAAAGTGCGTGTTACGTTCAAAAGAAATCCACAAGACATCTATCTCATGATCTTTTGCAATTTTATTCGAAAATATGCGAAATAGTTTGCGCTACACCGAGGCAAAAAAAAATCTTCAGAAAACTCTATACTTTCCGAGCGAAATAACGGAATGATTATAGCAGCGGCGCATAAACGTTGCCGATGAAGGAATTGAGCAGTTCCCGAAATGGATCTATACAACGAGCTTTGGCAGTTGTGCAAACTTTTTCTTCTATTCTAATTAAAAAAAATTGCATTTAAGTAAAACTTTATCATAACAATAATAATGATAAAATAATAATGATAGGCCTTGAGACTCGATTCGAATCCGCGAAATAAAAAAAACTTTTAAAACAGCTGGTATTTCCAGGGGAGAAGGAAATCAACAAAGAGAAAAATGGCAGTGATGATTTTTGTTTTTTTTAATTTTGCCAATTAAATTTTTATATTTTGTATTTTCGTTAGTTTAAGAAAAAAAACTTCCATGAACTGTGTAATGAAACTACACAAACCAATCTCGAAAGCGTTCTCGCAAAAATTTGAAAATTCGAGACAAGTTTAGAAAATTAGTACAAGTTGTCGTTATCTTCAAAATTCGCATTGATTTTTGGTAATTTTTTTTCCCGTAATTTTCTTCCATATAATTTTTAAAGTTTGAAATGTGGTGCATTTTTTTTCAGAATTTTGGAACACGTTTTTAATATTGATTGCATAGATGCAATTACAAAATTGATGGAAGTTTTTCTCAAAATATCGATAAGAGCTTTACATGACGAAATTTCATAAAAATTGCCACTGCTATTTCCGTAAACTTCCGGGATTTTCGTAAACTTCGTTCAAAGCTGTATTTCACAGTTCTGTAACAGTTCACATAACAGTATTTAGCTGCCGTTTAGAGTAAAACTAACTACATTCGAAAACAAATGCTATGTAAATTACAGTTTTTTTTGTTTTTTTTTAACTTTAAAGTAATTTTACTTCAAAACGGTCAGTTCTTTTGATAACACATTATTACTATTAGAACTGGAAGCACAGCGATCTTTGTGTATATTTATTGTGCACGACCTTTCAACCCTAATTTTGTATGTGGTGGATTATAATGTATCTAAGTACCTCTTCAAGCTTTTTACTCCATATCACATAGGGATTAATAGTCACACCACCTATTAGGGAGAGTCTCTGCCTTGCCAAAGCGGCGCATTCGCTGATAATGTGAACCGGCGTTTCATCCTCCAACTCACAGAAACGACAAATTTTAGTATCGTATAGTAGTACCCAGTGCAGAGTTTCGTAGATCCTCCCTACTTAGATTGATGGGTTTGGCTGATACTTTCGTTGCCGGAAGTACAAACAGTTTCTCCTATCTTTGCCCTGGACAGTCAATCCAGTGACGTCTGAATTGTTTTGTTTCGCTAGTTACCTATGGTTTCCCTGGTGTGTGCTTTTGTGAGTCCACAAAAGAGCTTTGGACCATAGAATGCTGATATAGCACCCATGCTTTGCTAAGTAAGCTGCATGTTCATTATCTTCATGTCCGGGAACCCATCCTAACAAAACATTCTTTTTGGCTCCCAGGTAATTAAGGATTTCACCAACACATAACTATCTACGTAAAAACTAAAAACTGTTTGAAAAACTGCACGCACATACGTACATACTTAGTTTTCAAACACACATTTTTCAAAAACACTCAAAATGCATTTTCCAATATTCCCCCAAATTTAATTTTTTTTATCTTTTCGTTCTATCTACACACAAACATCAAGTCTCTTCTTTAAAGGCCTGCCAACTACTTATGAATGTATCTACATAACATCAAGCAAAGCTGCCCCAATTTTGCCGCTACAGTTCACAATTTCCCAATTTCACGTCTCTTTGCACGCTAAAAAACTTAAAAACAAAAATAAGACACTTTAAATACAAATACTATTTGTATGTATAAATACATTAATGTTCATGAATATATATATTCTTATTTTTATGCATTGCTTTTATTTGCCGATTTCTTGTCTTTGCACATTACATCCTACTTTACTTTTTTCGTACGACCCAAGAAACATTTTTAACGACACGCCTCATGGGACTGTTAGACTGGTAGTGGATTTGTATAGGAGAGAGGAGTTCGGGGGGCGACTAGATATTGCTACGCTTTTTGAGGTGTTCCTCGTCGTCACCGTAGTGCAATGAAATGTTGATGCGACGCTGAATTTTCAGTTTTTCGCATTTTCCGCGGTCACCGCGGTAAAGAAAAGTTTGAGTTTTCTTTATGCGCTAATGAGTAGTTTTCGAGTCATTCGAAAATAGATGGACCAATGAACACTGAGAAAAAAAAACACAGAAAAACGTATAGCCGCCGGCAGACTACGCACATTAAGAGCATGAAATAATAAAATTTATGAAACAGAAAATTTAATTTCTTTCTCAAATCAATGCAGCACTAAAAATTAAATGACTTCCGGTTTTTAGTCTTGTATATATGTGACCCGGTCTATGAAAAGGTGGCTTATGACTCAAAAAAGAAATTGCGAGAAACATCTGTTAAAGATAAACAATGCATTTCTTCAGGACGTTTGTGCTCTTCTTTTTTTTTGAGTCATAAGCCACCTTTTCATAGACCGGGTCACATATATTTAATTTTTTTTTGTGAATTTTTTTTATAGATTTTTTTTTCAGGTTTCTAGATTGGAGCTGTTATTTTTATAACTTTCTAAGTTTATCTAGTTTTTCAGTTTAGATATTTTCTGGCTGTTCATATTTGTTTCGAAATTCTTTATTTTTGTTTCAACTGTTTTTCTTTATACCGGATAAAAAAAAACATTTTTTCAAGCTTTTGTTTTTTCCAAATAGTGAAAAATCATCAGATTTTTCAGGCTGATACTTAGTTAAAAAAAAATTATAAATATAAAAAAAAATTTTTTATTGATTTATTTTTTTACTGTTTTGTTTTCACATAATTTTTTTTTATAAAATTACTTTTTGACATTTTGTTTTTTTGATGTTTCTCAGATGTAGAAAATTCTTTATCAAAGTTTTCAATACCAAGTTAAAAAAATATAAATATTTAAACATTTTATTTTTATTTTTATTTCTTTCTTTTGTTTTCGCATCGCTTTTATATAGATTTACTTATCATCATTTTGGTTTGGAAAAATGTTTTTTTTTAAGTAACTAAATATGATCTGTTTTGTTTTTTTTAAATTTATTTGGTTTATCTAGTTTTTCAATATAGATTTTTTAAAGGCTGCCCATACTCGTACAGACGTTTTTTAACTCTTAAACATTCTTATAAATTAAAAAAAATTACAGCTTTGCTTTCTTAGAAAGTTTTGTTGAATGTATTTTCAAAACTTTGAGTAAAATAAAATTATAAAATTTTTGTTCTAAAATTTTGTTTAAATTCATTTCACAATTTTATTTAGGAATTTTTGACTTTTTTTTTAGAAATTTACTGTTAGAATTAATAAAAACTTATTTTTTTTACAATTTTTTTTTAATATTTTATTTATTTTTTTATAAATAATTTACTTCTCAACGTACCGTTCGCACATAACTCTTCGTAGCAGAGGTCTTCATACAAAACTATAGCCTATATTTATTTTTATGTTAAACAACTTTTTCCCTTTTAAAATTTTTTTCAAAATTTCAATTTTACTCAAAAAATTTTCACTCATTCTTTTAGCATAAATCTTTTACACTTTATCAACCATTTCATCATTTAAACTTCAAGATTTGTATAAATTTACACACAGCATATAAATTTCTCATTTATTTATTTCGTTGCTATTATTTATTGGCATTTCATTGTAAGAAATTTTGTATCATTTTTTCAAAATAAGCAACAACATTTCATCATTTAAACACCGGCCGCCTCAATAAATTCACTCTTATATGTATTTCTATTAAATATTTATTTATTTTTCATTTTTGTATATAACTTCATCTGCTTTTTTATGTGTGTGGGTGGGTGTTTGCTTTAATGACGACACTACATATATACTTTACACACGCACTGACACTCATATGTATTGTACATACATATATACACATACACACTCATATATGTTTAGCTAGTGCTATTAATTTCTCAAATAACCTCCATAAAGTTTCTCAAAAAATCAGATGCGGAACTCTGTGTACACTAAAGTAAGTACTTTGCGATCGATTTCCGACATTACATCTAACACAACAATTATTAAACTACCACTAAACCAGCTGCTAAATTCGCATCCGTCGCATTGCGTTCGTTCACTCGCATTCGATTATGTTAACTGTTAAGTTTAACATTGTTTAGGTTAACAGCGTTGTTGGTATGCAACAACCCGAGTGGTTTGTTGCAGTCAAACATGTTTGTTGTTGAATTCTGTTAGCGCCACTGTGTTGAAAAATGTTAAATGTTATGTTAACGTTAACAGAAAAATTTATTGTAATTATGTTTATGTGAAGTCTGCACAACGATGCAAAGTATAAATTTGGAAAGAAAAAAAATTTATTAAAAATAAATTTATTTTTTTGTTGTTTTTTGAGTACTTGCTTTTATTTTACTTCCTTTATATTAGGTCGGTTGAATGTATGTCCGCTTGTATTACAAATCCTGCAAACGATTTTTAATTAACTCTCATTGAGCTACAAACGTGAAACTTTACACATAGGTTAGAACACCGTGACAATGCAATGGAAAAAAAATCCGTTAGGTGGCGCACGGATCGAAAACAATTAGATAAGAATTTGAAATTTTTCAAACCAGGTCGATCACAGCCGATGACACGATACAAAAAGATTCGCTAGGGGGCGCACGGGATGAGATTATATAGCGTTAAACTATATACGTATTTAAATAAATTTGTTCTATTTATTATCTATATATACAAGTGTACATTTTGATTGTCACTCCATAACTCGAGAACGGATAGAAAGATTGCCATGAAATTTTTAGGAAAGATACAGGAAGGAGAGATGATGGTTAGTTGATTATGAAATCCCAAATCGCTTTAGCCATTCTTGAGTTATATTTTTTTTTAGAAAAAATTCAAAATTTGAAAATTTGGTATATAAATTTGCCTATATTAGTATTTACGATCCTTTTTTCCGGGAAGTTAACCAGTGACGGGACTGGGACTGGGATTAGAACTAGGATCGGGACTGAGACTCGGAGTGGGACTGGGACTGGGACTGGAACAAAATACATACCACCCTCTGGGACAGGCAATAAGGGATGAAGAAGAATGAGAAGAAGGTGAGAGAAGAGGAAAGTAGAAGGATACTGAGAAAGAAATAGAATGAGACGAATATGGAGATAGATGAAGCGTAAAAGACGGAAGGAGGAGTGAATAAAAGGATCAGGAAAAAGTGAAGAGGGTGGGGAGAGGGCAGAGTTATACGGAAAAAGCTTATTAAAAATGCAGATAGGCCACATTTAGGGCAGAACAACGTCTGCCAGGTCTGCCTGTTTATTATATTCACATTTAAAAATTTTTAAAAATAACTGATTAGAAAATTTTCATTTTGAAATAAGATTGAAAGTAATATAACATAAAAGAAATTTACAAAATTAAAGTATATTTTACAATGTAGATAACCCTACAGACATATTTAGAAAAATCGTACGAAATGGAGGGAATTTTGGGTTTGATTTTTATGTAAGTTCCCATTGAGCTACAACTGTAAAACTTCACAGATAGGATAAGACGCCGAGAAAATTTGAGAAAAGGAGAAAACATTCCGTTAGGTGGCGTACGGATCGAAATATTTAGATAAGAATTTGGAAATTTGGTGTTTGAGAGCGATTTTAAAGTAACTTCTCATTGAGCTACAAACATGAACCCTCAGAGACAGGTTAAGATATCGTGACAAAGGAACAAAAGGAGAAAAAAATTTCGTTAGGTGGCGCACGGATCGAAAAATTTAGATAATACTTTGGAAATATGAAACCGGGTTTTTTAAGTAACTTCTCGATGAGCTAGAGGTTGAAAAATTGAGAGCTTAATTCAGACGTCGATGACAGCCGATGACATAATACAAAAACTCCGTGCCCAGATATTTAGAAAAATTAAACGGAACGGATGGAATTTTGGTATTGATTTTTATGTAAGTTTTCATTGAGCTACAAGCGTAAAACTTGACAGATAGGTTAAGACACCAAGAAAATGTAGGAAAATGAGAAAATAAAATTAAAATAAAAAAGTTGTAAGCACTTTCTTTATATAAATGGACAAAAATTAGCGAAAAATGTCTCCTTATATAAAGACATATTCTTGCTAAATTTTGTTTTTTCAATTTTGACATAGAAATTGCAAAAATATTTATGAGAAGTAAAAATATAAAGGTGGAGCGGAATTGATTGACTTATAATATCTCCTTTCCTACCAACTTCCAATCCAAGTAATGTGCGCTCCACTTTTATATTTTTACTTCTCATAAATATTTTTGCAATTTCTATGTCAAAATTTAAAAATCAAAGTTTAGCAAGAATATGTATTTATATAAGGAGACATTTTTCGCTGACTTTTGTCCATTTATATAAGGGAAGTGCTTAAAATTTTTTTGTTGCCAAGCGGAAAACCGTTCAGATGTTGAAAAGCTTTATATAAACGAAAACTGTAAGCTTCAGAGTACAATTAGCAGACGATATCGCCAAAATAGGTATCGTTCGTTAAGCGTCTTGTTCAACAAGCGGAATGAGGATGCAAGTTATAAGCATCGAAATCCAGCCGCCCAATGGCTACCACCTTACCATTAGTGCTCTACTCACTGACAAAAATCGCATACTTTTAGGCGTTTGAATGCTCATCGCGAACTAAGGAATTACAACCTGCAAGCTGATAGTAGGCGGTAGACAGGGTGTTCTGCACTATGAACGGAGTATTATCCATGCTTGTGGAAGGAAATTGATATGGTACTTAGTCAGACATTTTAGAAGTCAGCGAAGGACTCATAGATGCGTTAGTTGGCAGCCAATGCTAAAACTAGCATCCAACCACCTGCCCATACTCCTCTCGCTGGAACGATAAGTGGATTCATCAGATCTGAATGCACCTTTGTGAGGGGACGTCACCTTAAGGAACAAGAAGTCCCTGGCGACGCCCAAATCAGGACATAAACTTGAGCACCGTACAGCCTGCCGACAAACAAAAGGGGGCGAAATGGGAGCAACATCTAAAGAACTTCAACAACTCTGCCGGTGTTTGTAAGCTATGGTCAAACGTGAATTCGCTCTAAAATCGGACAAAGCACAATGAACAAATATTCATCGTGTTTGGCTAAAACATGCTCTCAGATGCAAAGAAATGCGCGAGCGGTTTCTGGCGGCAATACCTCGATTGACAAATGCAGACGCAGGCGAAGATGCGCGCATATAAACACAAACACAGCGCAGCTCCCAGTACCAAAACAGTCAAAGCGATTGAAGAAACCATGAAACATGCTGATCCACTAAAAACAGTAGCTCGGGATTTAATTGCCTTGCTGATGTCAAAAAATCTTGGCAATGAGGTTTTTTTTTATATTTTATATGATGAGGGATTGATTGGCGACTGTCTTCAAATTGTCTTTCTCCACATCTTTTGTCCCTCAAAAACGAATAATGGAGAGGGTGGTACCTGTACTAAAGCCTGGGAAACCAGGCCCCAACTCCAATGCTTTGGGCCGTCCTGGAACGCATCTGTACGCATATGAATTATCGCTGACAAAATACACCCGGAGTGCTTGCCAAAGCACTGCAAACGGTCTATCGCGCATAGGAAAATGAGTTTCTAAATAAAAAAAATAGTTTGTGAAGATTTTGATTTGCTCTTCTCGGGCCCTAAATGCAGGACCTTATAATTTAACTATCAACTGTTTCCGAGTAACTACCGCCCCTTCGTTAATCTTTTACTCAGGAACGAATATTGAATGCTTGCGGTTGTTCTAGTCTAAGCCGCATCGGTTCGCAGCCGGTTTGTAGCCTTGTAGCCTCTATTCTTTGTTGAATTTGGATTTGAATGGAATTAGGCGCCACTTGCCACATGTTCGTTTGCAACATTCAATCTGCAACATGTTGTGTTTACTCTTTTGAACGAACTGGAATTAACAAATGCCAACGAAGTTAATCATTTATCGCTTCTGCGCTTGCACAGTTGCCACTTCCAGTCATTTTGAACCAAATCTGGCACTTTTTTCGTATTTGAATTTTTCAGAAATGGGATGTTTTTTTTTAAATATGAAAAACAAAACAATAGCTGGTACCATTTGGGAACACGAAACCCGATCAAGTCCTCCTTCATCTTGGGCGATACATTAACATCAGAAGTCGGCGATTTTTGAAAATTTATGTAAATTAAGTTTTTTTTGTGGAGCATGTTTTGCAAAAAGGAGTGGCCCCGATTTTACTCGAAAAGATTACGAAAATTTCAATCGTCGTGGAGTATGTGAGAAGCACTGAATGTGTAGCTCAATGGAAAGTATTCAAAAACTGATCGCAGTATCCCATCTGATCCGTAGAATATTCCCAAATATCTTGATCTGGGTGACACCTACCGTGTTTTTTTTTAGTAATATGTATTAAACAGTCATTGAACTCTAAATCACGATTTAAATTTAAGGAGGTTAGTTAAAAACCGATCCCTGCATCTCGTTATAAATTTTTCATTACTTCGCTCTTAGCAGCCTAAGCAATTTTGGCCGTTTCGTAACTAGTCGCGTCAGCTATCGCCGTTTTGCAATAACTGTTGCCAATTGGGACACCAAGTGAGGTCGATTCTTTTCTCCACCAGCGTCTCCCAACCCAGTGGAGGTCCTCTATTTCAAAACTGCGGTGTCGACTGGAATACTTTCCAGTCTTCGTCCATTCCCATAACATGACATAACCATCGTAGCCTTTGGGTTTTTATTTGATGCATTATCGTCCTCACGGACAGGGACCATTAATCTTCCGCAGAACTTTTCCCTCGAACACTGCAAGAGCCATCTCGACACCGTCAATAATCCCGAGCCATACAGCAGGGCAGTTATGATGAAAGGCTTGTAGAGTATGGTTTTTGTTTGTCAGGAGCGGACTTTACTTTTTATTTGCTTACTCAATTCAAAGTAGCACTTGTTGGCACTTGATTTTTAAGCTGAATTTGTTTTTGCTGTTAATGCTGGTTCCCAAATAGACGAAATCCTATGCAGTCTCGAAATACATATCCATTAACAGCGACATGGCTGCCAAGGCGCAAATGCACCGATTCCTTTTTGGAAGACAGAAAGTACTTCATCTTGTCCTCATTTACCGAAAGACCCACGTTTTTTTTTCTCCTTTATCAAATCCCGCTAGAAATATTTTCTGCATCATTATGTTAAAGACTCTGCAGAGAACTTCAATTCAGACATGGCAGCATACAAACAGCTTCTTTTCGCGCTGTCAAATGCTCCTTTTGAGTTTAAAGTTGACGAAAAGATGATGAGCATCGATTCCCTCATTTTGGTCCAATCAGTTTGTTGACTATAGGTTTCAGTCTTTGGCAATGTACGCTAGATAGAAACTTATACGTCATATTAAGCACGTTGATTCCGCGATAATTGGCGAGGTTTGGGGATCACCTGTCTTGTGGATTGATCGGAATACACTTAAGATGCAATCTGGAGGAATGCGCTTATCCGACATATTTTGTAAAGGAGATGATGCATACTCTTTACCAACTCTTCGCCTCCGTGTTTGAACCGCTCGTCGGTTATTCCGCCATTACTTGGGGCTTTGTAATTTTTTATATACAAATTATTATTGTGGAAGACACCAAATTACTTATTCGAAAGGTTGAGACCAGTGAGATCACTGAGACATCAGAGTCTGGTCGTGCCATCGCACAATTACTTAACTTCATCTAGACTATTTTTCATTAGCGCGGTTAAATTATGGAATACAATCCCAGATAAGGCTGGACTAAATAGATCCAACTACAAGGATGTAATACTCAAGTACTTCAAAGCTGTATGAAAACAATGCAAAAACATTGTAAGGGGTGTTTAAGATACCTGCTTCTCTTTTCTTTCCCCTTTTCCCACTTTGATCTTGACTATCTTTTCTTTCGTTAAGGTTAGATGTATTCTAAATTTGTTATTTAGATTTAAGTTAGAATATACATATTTACACTGTTTTATGTTTAATAACCTAGTTGAAGTACTTCTAAAAGACTATGTCTGGTCTTACTCTGTACTACGTTGGTAAATAAATATGAATAAATAAATATATTGCCATTCTCTTATTATCGACTATTGGGATATCGAGTTCTGTGTCTTCTCCCTAGCTAGCTACCAATGAGGGGAAGCGCTCCCTTCGCAAATTAAGCACACTTTGTACGCCACTTACCAGGCCGCCATTATCGTTTCGACAAGAATCTGCCCCGGTCTTGAAATCTTTCGTCATCTGCCGGAATTTTTGGTAGAATTTGCGGGTATTATTTCTATTGCGTATGCAACCTAGCGGAAATTTGTTCATGTTTTCTTGCATTGTCCCAGGCAAAGCAACACCAATAAGTTTTCTCTTCACCCCTCCAGGCGAATAACGCTCATAACGAATCGATAACTGACCTACAAATGTTTGTTAACATATCGATAACTTTTCCATAGATAAATTTTTAATTCACCTCACTATCAAATCGAGCCTGTCAGCATGTATATGCGCACTTGTTATTATTGATATTTTGAAGTAATTTAATGTGTACACAAGACCTAACAGTAAATCAAACTGAATTATGAATTAATATCGAAACATCACCAGCATAATAAGCCCGTGGACAGTTGTCTAATAAGTTACGCCATTTATTACTTTATGGCGACAGCTGACGCCAATCGGGAATACCAAAGGGGATAAGCCCAACGCAATAAGGATCTTTGAATAATTTTCGCTGGAGGGATGGCTTGTAGTAAGAGGCGAATAAAATCCACAGTCGTAGAAGGTTCGATGTGTTCATATGAAATTGTTCCAGAGATGGTATGGTTAGTAGGTTAATGGTGCTAATTTCCGGCATATACCAGATCAATATCTGACTAAGACCATCAGCATCGCTAATACTCGCCTCAAAACTTTTTGGGAGTGTCTTTATCCCAGACAGAAAAGAAGAACCACTGTAGATGAAGCCTTCCTCAGCATGCCTCTCTCCAAAGCCCAGCGCACAGCTCAGTTGTGCTATTACCTGTGTCGAGAGACACTGCGGAAAATCCTTCCACTTAGATTGAAACTATCTACATATATACATTTAATCTAACAAGACAACTTTGGGAACAGCGTAAATTTTCACATGTGCGGCAGTTTGTCTGCAACGAAACGAGTTGAAGGCTATTTTCACCTACAAATACCGCTAAATTAAAAAACCGCTGTGATCTGATACACAAACGTCTAGGTAAATGTAATCACAAAGCGGTTGGTAAACTTTTATTTCTACCTTTTTCGTGGCCTTTACAGTAGATCCACACACACATACATGCGTGTACATATATGTATGTTGTGTTAGTGTTTGCGGTATTGGTGGCAGCGGTAGTGGCAATGATGATTCTTAATATTATGACCATAATTATAATTGTTATTGTTGTTGTTATTTAATTCATTATTGTTGTTGTTGCGCGGATATACATATATGGTCACAGGTGGTTTATTTTGACTGTTTGCATTTCGAACATTTTTAATTTACTTTGTGCAACCAAAGAATAGGAAGCAAGAAAAAGAAACAAAAACAAGTAAGGACGGGACTGTCTACGGCTGTGCCGAAGACTTCATACCTTTCATGAATGGGGCTGAACAATAATCTTATCCCGTTCGTAATCTCCAAATAATCGGATGTATAAGATAAGAAATATATAGTGAACAGATGTACATACCTAAACGATTTTGAAGATAAATATAAAATAAAAAATGGCAAAAAACCCCCTTATCTGAACGATCGGTTGTATGGGATATATATTATATATAGCTCCGATCGAAGTGATTTTTACAGGAAATCTTCTATGATATATTAGAATATATATCACCAAGTTTCACTTTTTTATATTGGAAACTAAGGGAGAAATGGCCAAAAATCTTTCTATCTGAACGATCGGTTGTATGGGAGATATATGTTATTTTTTTATTTATTTATTTATTTAATTATTTAAAGTCAACTAACAAGAGTGGTCGACTAACAAAATACAAAGGAAAGTACATAAAAAAAAAGATAGCGTAAAAATATATACAAGTATAGAATTAAAAATGGAATAAATTAAAAATTTACAACTTATTTTAACATTGAACAAGAACTAAAATTAAACTATCATTACAAATTAAACAAATAAACTTTAAGATATCAGTTGAGACTGAAAAGTATATCATTGCGTAAGGCAACAAACGAACATTCGATACTAATGCAATTATACAAGTCGTTATAGTACGAGCACCAAACACGTATAGGATCATTTTTGTCAAAATTTCTACGACACAGGGGTAAATGGAAGGGCACGTAGTGTCTGGACGTCCTAGCAGGAACTGCAAAGCTCAATCGACTTAGCAGCTCAGCGGAGTCAACCTCACCTAGAATTAGCTTATGCAGGAACATTACCCCGAGTAATATTCTACGATTTTCCAGAGTTGGCAAATTAATGAGAAGAAGTCTACTTCTATAAGACGGAAGATGAAGATTTGAGTCCCAGTTAAAGGCCCGTAGAGCAAAAATTAAAAATTGTTTCTGCACAGACTCAATACGCTTTATATGAGTAATATATAATGGACACCAAACACACGAGCAATACTCAAGTATTGGGCGGACCAGCGAAGTGTAGAGGACTTTGGTCAGATACGGATCCTTGAACTCCTTAGCCCAGCGTTTCACAAAACCAAGGGTACCCATGCTTTATTAGTAATAGCAGAAATATGTGAGTTGAAGCTCAGTTTCGAGTCAAAACAGAACCCCTAAATCGTTAATCGAAGATATACGCTCCATAAGAGTGCCATAAAGTGCATAAGACGACAGGACAGGCTTCACGCGATGAAATGTCATGAACTTACATTTGGAACAGTTTAGAAACTAATGCATTAATTGTACACCAGCGTTGAAATGAGTCCAAAATCAACCTGAAGTAGATTTGAGCGAGTTAAATCCGAAGGCAAGCATGTATAGCAAATTTTTACATCATCGGCATACATTAGAGCTCGTGAATGATTCAAAATCTGTGGCAGATCATTTATAAAAAGAGTAAAAAGCAATGGGCCTAAATGACTGCCCTGAAGTACACCAGAGGTAACATGAATTGATTTTGAAATAATATTTTTATAAAGCACCTTTTGGGTTCTATTAGAAAGATAGCTTGAGAGCCATGAAGTCAGACTCTTCGGAAAGCCCAGTAAATCAAGCTTCAGAATCAGAAGTTCGTGATTCACTGAATCAAAAGCTTACTAAAATCCGTATAAATCACATCAGTTTGCTTGCAAGCCAAAAAACCATCCCGAACTAAAGAGGTAAACTCAAGTAGGTTTGTGGTGGTTGACCTACATCTCACAAACCCATGCTGAAAGGGTGATAATATGGAAGTACACGAATGTTGAAGCTGACAGGTAATTATTTGTTCAAAGGTTTAGGAATAGCTGAAAGCTTAGCAATTCCCCTATAATTCTCAATATTAGATCTACTACCCTTCTTGTGCAGAGGTATGATAAAACGACTGTTTCCAAATTGATGGAAATGACGCTGATTGCAAAGATAAATTGAACAATTTTACGATCGGTTCTGTTAAGTTCACAGCACATAACTTAAGCATACATCCAGGAATACCATCGGGCCCTGGAGAAAAAATCGGTTTCAGAGCTAAAAAACTCTGAAGTACAGTGGCACTATCAATGACTGGATTGAGAATACAGTTAGAACTAACTATCTCGAACGGATAACTACCGGTTTGGGTACAGGTTGAAGAATAGGTCGATTTGAAAAAGTCTGCGAATAAGTCGGCAATATCATGGTCAAGGCTAGCATTCTCGCCACCCAAAGACAAAGATGATGGAAATCCCGAAGATCCTACCGGATCCGACAAATGTCTAATATAATACAAAAATACATCCTTGTGCTAAATTTCTTTGAGATATCTTAAAATTTGAGGGACTAGTTTGCGTTCAAACAGACAGACGGACATGGATATATCAACTCAGTTCGTCGCCCTGATCAATTCGGTATACTTAATGGTGAGTCTATCTTCTATATTTCTCAACGTTACAAACATCGGACCAAAGTTAATATACCATTTCATGTTCATGAAAAGTATAAAAATACAAAATTGAGTGCTATACATAAACAATAGCAGTCCACAATGAAAAAGTTAGTCAAAAGCAGGTGAAATACGAAGATGGAACAACAAGAAAAAATACTAACATACATACTTACGTATTTGCATATAAGCTATCAGTTTTTTTTTCAGAGGTGGAAGCATCGAAAGCCTCAAAGTCAGCGTGGGACTCTAGCCGCACTAAACCGCCTACTATCTTCTATATAAGTGCCAATCCCCCCTTCTATCGGGTAAGTGCCTTCGAAATGTCCAATGAATACCCTTGCCAGGGAAGATATCCGCGATTTGTTCAGGGTCAAAGGCGTGTTTGTGCGTATTTTTAATAGAAAGACTGTGAAATGTCTTGACGTCTCGCACGCGGAAACGCAGAAAATTCAAGAATGCGCATCCCTTTCAAAGACTTTTTAAGAGCTGTGGTGACAGCTGTTGTAACTGTAAGCTGTTTGTAGCCAATGTAAGACACAAAATGTTGTGCACGTTCATACTTTCGTACTTCAATGTTTTCGAAAGTAAAAGGTTTGAACGAAGCACGTCAATAGCATTTTGAGGAAGGCTTCCGAAGAGCGTGAATTAAACTGTCGGTTCTTGTTATAATTGGGTATAGTTTCCTCTACATAGCAATAATCACCCACCTATTATATAGACCAATACATCAAATCGCTTCTTTAGTGTACGTATAAGTGATCCGACACCCACTACCCCGACAAAAAAGAACCTTAGTACCAAGTACTCGAGCATTGCGATATGTAAAAATACGTCTAGAAAACTAATGTTTAAAGTTAGAAGAGCTTAGTCGGCTTTTTATCGGCAGACGACCGATACCGAGAAGTTATTGTTTTCTCAATACCGAAATAGTCGTCGGGTAATCGGTTTGTTAGCGGCTTGTTATCGGCTAAACAGCGACTTCTTGAAGATTTCTTATCGGCTTGTTATAGATGGGTTAAAGATGTGTCACGGATCTTACATTGAAACCTTGTTGGTAACTGTTACAAAAACAAATCGATAACACGCCGATAAAAAGTCAGTAATACTCCGATAGCAAATCAGTGATTTTTGATAGCAAATCGATAATCTTTTGGTAGTTGTCGATAGCTTGTCGATAAATAATCTATAACTTTACGTTAAAAAATCAATAGCTTTTCGAAAACAAATCGATTAATTTTCCAAAACCAGATCTATAACTTTTCGATAAATCATTAGCACGCCGATCACAAATCGATAACTTTTTGATAACATAGCGACAAATAATCGCCAACCTTTTGATAATAAATCAATAATTTTCGATAACAAACCTTTGTTATTGATAGTAAGCTTATAAAAGTTCGGTAACAACTCCCATACACTCCTCATAGCTAACACACTGATAACTTGTCGATAAGAAACGAATAACACGACAATATCCCTTACAGCTTTTCGATAAGAAACCGCTAACTCCTCGATAACAAATTGATAACACGCCGTCCGCTTACCCCCAGTGGGTCAGGGTGCTTATAATATACCCGCGGCAGGGTTGCCTGTCATAAGGGGGCGTCTAAAATACCAAATTGAATCAAGGAGTTGTGTAGCGCAACCCTTTCAAAGTGTTGCCAGCTCAAAATATAACTTCTCCAATCCAATTGAGAACCTCACCTACCCGTGAAGAATCCTGTTATTTTAACAGCCGAGGCTCTGGCAGCTCCAAGTTCCTCATAGATCTAGGGGGTAGGAGGGCGGGATGGGCTTGAAGGTTTCATGTGGCCATACTAAATCGTTCCCGAGATGGTCGGGATGGTGCCTTAATGCTGCTTGTTAACGGAACGTACCAGATCTGCATCCGGCAAAGGACCATCAATATCGATAACCCTCCACAAGGCCTTCGGGGAGTGTCCTTATCGCTACAACAACAACATGCCTTCCGCTTTTTGGTATGGATTCGGCTCTGCCTTCTAATATTTCCTTTCCATTCCCCTTCTTTTCTGTTTTCCCAACCTCCTACATTTTTTGTTTTCTTTTCCCTTGTTTTCCTTTCATATCTCTTCTTCTTCCTTCCTCCCTTTCCTCTCTTTTCCTTTCCGTGTTACCACAATACGCTATAGTGTCTATACTTACGCTTACATTCTGGATTCCCCCTTACCGAAGATGTTAACACAACAAAATGTAAATGGTTCAAATGGTACCAGACTTGCCTGCAACTTTTGGCGCGCTCAATCGATGTATTTTTAGGGCTTTGAGAATTTAGCGCTCCCACTGAAGCTGATATCACATAGATCTGAAAACTAGCTCACTGGGTAGACTGTTCTATATTGAATTTACGGATACCTTTCATAAAATTCAAGTCGTTTTTCTTAACCCGACGTCCATTGAAGCCGGCTGTCAGTGTCTTGAAAACTCTACATATCACCTTAGATCGCCTGGAGTAGGCCAGAGCAATACTGATACCAGGCCAGAAGAAATGTGCTCGTTTGTCCGACATGGTCTTCGGAGGCCTATGATGTTTGAAACTATGCTGCTTTTCCCTTGAAGAAGTTTAATAGCTTTCAAAAGTATTGAGATTTCTGAAGTAAAACCTTTTTTTATGTATGGATATCAGCAAAATATTGCACATACTAGAGATTTTACGAAGGTTTGGTCTAGATTTCAAAAAATCAGTGCTTTCGATTAATTTGGTTGGCTGATTCCGACCTGTGTCTCTTGTGCCCATCGTCTTCTTGGAATTTCAGTTGTGATGACGACACAATAAAATATAAATAGATAGATGCATCGAAAAATTATAAAATATTTAATATCAAATGAATACCCCTGCGGGTAAAAGTTCTGTATTCATTCTGCGGTTAATCAAAGCTATAATAGACTTTAAGTTTTAATTTTCTTAACGATAGGACCTATAAATATTTAATATTTGAAAAGGTGCATTTTATCCAACGACTTACATAATATTTAAAATCATTCCTATACTATAGAACTTTAAATATACTGCTTTCGATACAGTAGACACTCGCTAAAAGAAATCTTACCGCTAATGCATGCCTATGCTGACGATGTGCAAATGTACTTGGCTGATAATTTTAGCATGACTTATGCTCTAAATTAAATGCTGACTTACTGAGTATTTCTTGATGGGCTAGAAAAATGGTCTTTGCCTCAACACTAATAAATCTTATGTTTTGCCGATCTCTAGAAAGAAGATCGAAATTGGTAACCTCCCAGCCATATAGTTAACAAAGTAAAAATTCTTGGCTTTATGGTAAATTCTAGGCTTACATGCACAGATCATATTAATTTTATGGTAGGGAGGGTATACGGTACTCTACGCAATTTAAGGCAATTGTCAATGTTTACCCTAGCCGTTATACGTAAAAAAAACTGGCCATTCAGCTAGTGTTGCCGATAATCACTTATTCAGAGTTAATATACAATAAACTATACTCTTGTTCTGCCGATAAAATTTATATAGCCTTCAATCATATAACACGCTAAGTATATGGTCTAAGTAAGTTTGACCATGTTTCTGCTTGGAAGTGATATCCATAATTACTTGAACTGTGTTGTAAAACTATTGCCCAAAAACACCATCCTACTTATACGAAAAACTTATGTTTCCTAGATCTAACCGTTTAAATAATCTTATTGCTCCTAATTTCAACTTTGTTCCATCAATCAACTCGACTGTTTTTTATTAACACCATACGCACTTGGAACCCTATTCCAGCTACTGTAAGAAACTGTATAAATGAAAGAAACTATAGACAAATATTTAGAATCATAATAGACTTGAATTAGCCAGCTTTTGTATTATTGTAGTATTTATATACCTTGGTCTTTTATTTTTATTATACTCAGTTGAGCAGAGCTCACAGAGTATATTAACTTTGATTGGATAACGGTTGGTTGTACAGGTATAAAGGAATCGAGATAGATATAGACTTCCATATATCAAAATCATCAGTATCGAAAAAAAATTTTGTTGAGCCATGTCCGTCCGTCCGTCCGTCTGTCCGTTAACACGATAACTTGAGTACATTTTGAGATATCTTGATGAAGTTTGGTATGTAGGTTCCAGCGCACTCATCTCAGATCGCTATTTAAAATGAACGAAACTGGACTATAACCACGCCCACTTTTTCGATATCGAAAATTTCGAAAAACAGAAAAAGTGCGATAATTCATTACCAAAGACGGATAAAGCGATGAAATTTGGTAGGTGGGTTCACTTTTGACGGAAAATAGAAACTTAGTAAAATTTTGGACAATGGGCGTGACACCGCCCACTTTTAAAAGAAGGTAATTTACAAGTTTTGCAAGCTGTAATTTGGCAGTCGTTGAAGATATCATGATGAAATTTGGCTAGGAACGTTACTCACATTACTGTATATGAGCCAAATAAAAATTAGCAAATCGGATGACGAACACTCCCACTTTTAAAAAAAAATTTTTTTAAAGTCAAATTTTAAGAAAAAATTCAATATCCTTACAGTATATAAGTAAATTATGTCAACATTCAACTCCAGTAACGATATGGTGCAACAAAATACAAAAATAAAAGAAAATTTCAAAATGGGCGTGGCTCCGCCCTTTTTCATTTAATTTGTGTAGAATACTTTTAATGCCATAAGTCGAACAAAAATTAACCAATCCTTGTGAAATTTGGTAGGGGCATAGGTTCTATGACGATAACTGTTTTCTGTGAAAATGGGCGAAATCGGTTGAAGCCACGCCCAGTTTTTATACACATTGATATATCTTACTAAACTTAGTTCACGTATTTATCTGAACTCACTTTATCTTGGTGATAAAAATGGCCGAAATCCGACTATGACCACGCCTATATTTTATGATATCGAAAATTACGAAAAATCAAAAAAATGACATAATTCTATACCAAATATGAAAATAGAGATGAAACATGGTAATTGGATTGGTTTATTGACGCAAAATATAACTTTAGAAAAAACTTTGTAAAATGGGTGTGACACCTACCATATTAAGTAGAAGAAAATGAAAAAGTTCTGCTTGGTGAAATCAAAAGCCCTTGATATCTTGGCAGAATACTGTTCGTGGTATGACATATATAAATAAATTAGCGGTACCCGACAGAAGATGTTCTGGGTCACCCTGGACCACATTGTGGTCGATATCTCGAAAAAGCCTTCACATATACAACTAAGGGCTACTCCCTTTTAAAACCCTCTTTAATACTTTTAATTTGATACCCATATCGTATAAACACATTCCAGAGTCACCCGTGGTCCACCTTTATGGTGATATCTCGAAAAAGCCGTCCACCTATAGAACTAAGGCCCACTCCCTTTTAAAATACTCATTAATACTTTCCATTGATACCCATATCGTAAAAACACATTCTAGAGTCACCCGTGGTCCACCTTTATGGCGATATCCCGAAATGGCGTCCACCTATAGAACTATGGCACACTCCCTTTTAAAATACTCTTTAATACTTTCCATGGGTCATACAAACACATTCCATGGTTACCCCTAGGTTAATTTTCCTACATGGTGATTTCCCCTTATTTTGTATCCAAAGCTCCCAGCTGGGTATGTAATGTTCGGTTACACCCGAACTTAGCTTTCCTTACTTGTTTTTATTTATAGTTGGTAAGCATTAGTACAGTAAGATGCGAATCTTTTATAATATAACATATAAAATATAAAATATCGTCTATACTAAGTTAGCTTATAAAATGTTATGTAAACAATTTATTAATTTATTAAATAAAATATTGGTTTGTGAAAGATATAAATATAAATATAAATATTCTGAACAATCATACCAGGTGGTTCAAATTCTAAGAAAAGTATTTATATAAGACATTCTTGATTTTAATCATGTGATTTATTTATCTATATTTGCTGATATAATCCAGTTATATGCTTCTTCTTCTTCTTTGAAGGCTGTTAATATTAAGATTTAAATTCTATTGTTCCTGTTTAGTCAAATGTTTATAAAAATGTTCATGTAATAATGTTTTGTACTATAAAAGACCGGAACATGTTCTTATTGTACTAATAATTCCCAAATAAATGATATGAAATGAAATAAAATAAAACGAAATAATGCTTTGATAAATTTGTTGCAACATTTGCAGAAGATAGATATTAAAACGATTCTTTAAAGCGACCAGCTTTTTTTCACGTTAGGACTCAATACAGCATCATCTGCAGAACAGAAACGCAGGTTCATTAGCGACTGGCTGTTGAAGTCATTTCAATAGTTTCACCCAAAATAACTAGGGGCCGTTTTCACTATCTAAAGTTAAGTTAAAATTTAACGGGAGGATAGTAAATGGCACTGAAGATGGCACAACGCTGAAACGGGTTTGCCGCCAAACAAATTCGACAAGGGAAATCGTTCTCTATATGCATCAAGGATAGCAATCCTTCAGATAGCTTCACTTGAAAGTTTTGCTTTCCCCAAAAAAGGATGATTAACCGCCAGTTAAATCGATAATTTTGTACAACTAATTGCAAAAAATCTATTGTGAATACACAAATCGAGCAAAACAGCTGACTTTTGTTACATTTTTATTTTGGCGACACTCAGCTGACAGATGAATGCTTCAGGCAAGAAGAAAATGCAAATTTCCATTTTTTATACACAAAAGTGACTAATGGAAGATAGCGCAAACGGTTCTGAGAAACTTTTAGTTGGAGCGCACTGTACTTCACAAATATTGTTTGTGGTTACAGTTGGCACTTGCTGACAGCAGCTGCCAAACACAACGTCAACGCACTATCACCACACATTTCAAGCACTCACGCCTATAAATACACATATGTATGTACATATAATTTTAATATGTAGTATTTTTTAAACAAAGCCGCAGCAATGACCTCGCGTATGCGCAACTTGTTTACTGCCCTTACACTTATTTCCATAAAAAAGTGCTACATTTTCAGGGTCGAAAAGATCTCAAATAGGAAATAGGAAAAACGTAACTTTTCTGCAGAACTATTAAACTTTGGTAAACCGTAAAGGGCCTTCTGAAACCGATAAAACATGCCGACAAGATGGGCGGGTCATTCAAAAGGATAATCCATAAAATGCAGTAGGCCCTGATGGTATAGCCATAGCGATGGTAAAACTGCTTAATGATGAAGGGAACACATATTTACCACAAGTACCTCCCCTTCTGTCCTCCTTATTGTTTCGTGATTAATGGAAACAGGCAAAGATGATACCGCTCCAAAATCCTGGCACCACCTAACAAGGGGGAGCTACTTCGATCAATGAACCCGACGATTCTTTTCCCTTGCTATACATACGCCACACCACTTCACAGTGCTATTTTTTTTGTTATTGCGAACGTACAAACACTCCTCGAAGATGCAATCACTTTCTGGTGCCAGCTCGACTGCCTTGGCAACGATTTTTTCCCCTCCAATCTTTGGGTATATGGATTTTTGTCCCTATTACGGTGGAATATTCTAAGTCCCTCAATCAGTTGGATCAACTAGACAGTGCTCAGATCGCTTGACGTGAGAAAGTCTTTGACACGGTCAGCAAGGCACCCTACTCTAAGACAAGAAAATTCATGTAAAGAGTCGAACCGCCAACTTTCTGAAATGGCGGACAGGCATCTGTACAATTCAGAAACATCTAAGTCAAGGAGAATTATGTACGGGCTGCCACATGATGGGTCCTAACTCTACTTCTGTTTAATATCTCAATATCCAAACTCGCTTCTCCAGCAGAAGGAGTCATTATAGCTACTTATACAGATACCTGTACTGCAATAGCAGCGAGTCCTGGCGCTTTAATAGATAACTTTGCTCCAAAATAAATAGTTTTTCTTCCTAGTCTCTCCAGCTTTTTCACCTCACGTGATTTGGCACTGTTATCAACCAAATTTACGACCACATTGTTTACGTAGATACAGATGAAGCAATATCTGGGCATTCACGCTTATATTATAACATTGCAAACAGTCAAACACCTAAAACTTCTGGGCCAATCGTTCGACCATAGTCTCTGCTTCAACACAAACGAATCCAAGGCGGTGACAGCTCTTCAGAGAGGAGACAAAGAAACAGTGGTGATGATATATAAAACAAAAGATCGGCCAATCTTGTGCTACGCGCCTATCACAGACTATAGAAAGTTACAGGCAAACCGTTTCATAAAAAGGGTTATGGGTTATATTATCGTAGGGTCATGAGCGTTATTATCCATTTCTTATTGACTAGTTAGCTATTTACAATCAAAAAGTTATCAATCATCTTGAAAAGCTATGAATTCATTGTTGAAAAAGTCATTATAAAATTATCGAATATTTGTCGAAAAATTATCGATTACTTATCGAAAAGTTATGGTTTTACTATCGAACATATATATCGATTATTTGCTAAAAATTTAACGATATATTATCACAAAACTATGACCCTATCGATTTGCTATCAAAAATTTATTGATTTTATATCGGAAAGTTATCGATATCTTATTATAGTGGTACCCATTTGTTATCGACATGTTATCGATTTTTTACCGACGACTAATCGGTTAGATTTGAAGCATATACAGGTAAAACTTACTTACTTAATTGGCGCTTAACCGTTTAAACGGTTATGGGTGTCCAACAGGGTGCAACAGTCGCTCCTTTGAATAGCTCCGCAGGCAATACATCAGCGCCGCGGCATTGTTGTTTTTATACTCAGCGCTCTTTGCAGACAGAGTATATTAACTTTGATTGGTTAACAGTTGGTTGTACAGGTATAAAGGAATCGATATAGATATACACTTCCATATATCAAAATTATCAGTATCGAAAAAAAATTTGATTGAGCCATGTCGTCGTCGCGTCCGTTAACACGATAACTTGAGTGAATATTGAGATATTTTCACCAAATTTGGTACACGAGCTTATCTGGACCCAGAATAGATTGGTGTTGAAAATGAGCGAAATCAGATGATAACCGACGCCCACTTTTTATATATATAACATTTTGGAAAACACAAAAAACCTGATTATTTAGTAAATAATACACCTAGAATGTTGAAATTTACGTGTGGACTGATATTGAGACTCTGATAAAAATTTGAAAAAATTTTTAAAATGGGCGTGGCACCGCCCACTTGTGATAAAATCAATTTTAAAAATATTACTAATCATAAATAAAAAATTGTTAAACCTATCGTAACAAAATTCGGCTCAGAGGTTGCCTTTACTATAAGGAATGCTTTGAAGAAAAATTAAAGAAATCGGTTAAGGACCACGCCCACTTTTATATAAAAGATTTTAAAAGGGTCGTGGACGAACAAAATAAGCTATATCTTTGCAAAAAAGAGCTTTATATCAATGGTATTTCATTGCCGAAGTGAATTTATAACAATAAATAGGAAAAACTTCAAATTTTAAAAAATGGGCGTGGCACCGCCCCTTTTATGACTAAACAATTTTCTATGCTTCAGGAGCCATAACTCGAAGAAAAATTAACGGATCGTAATACAATTGGGTACACAAATTTTCCCTATTGCAGGAAATATTTCTAGAAAAAAATGGACGAGATCGGTTAAAGACCCCGCCCACTTTTTTATAAAAGATTTTTAAAAGGGTCGCAGACGAAAATAATAACCTATATCTTAGTGAAAAAGAGCTTTGTATCAATAGAATTTTACTTTCTAAATTGAATTATAACATTAGATTGGAAAAAACTAAAATTTTTGAAAATAGGTGTGGCACCGCCCCGTCGTAGACAAGAATAGTACGCTATAACTTAGCAAAAATAGTTTTGAATCAATGATATTTCACTTATCAAGTTTTGTTGTAAGAGGAAATGGGGAGACCTTTTTTTTAAAAACGGGAGGTGCCACGTGTTATGTAGAAAAGTAACTTATCTGAAATGAAATGTATAATTAAAGTTCACGCTGAGTATATAATGCTCGGTTACACCCGAACTCAGACACTATTGCTTGTTATCAGTGACTTTGCTGAGTTTTTCCTCGGAGTGTGGTTTGGACGTGGCGGGTCCTAAGCCCAGCGCACAACCCGCGCAGCGGTGATGAAAATATTATTTTCACATTTATATAGCGAGCCGCTTGATCCAAGACAGACGCCCGCTTGCAGCCGCACCTCGCCAATGAGAGATCCCCCAGCCAGCCCTTAAATCGATTATGTCAGAGTGGCCTAGCCAGGTGCCAAATCGTAACATCCGTGAGCGTATAACTCGTCACGTAAAAATATGATTTTCGGGTTATTACATACGTGAACGCACTACTTCGATCGTAATTTTGGATCGCAACATACGTGACGAGTGACTGAACGTACACGTTCCGTTCTACTTTCATTCGAACACAAACTGGAGATCGTATATTTACAAATTTCATTGATATGTAATTAAAGCTGGAGACATTGGTGCGTTATCGGTAACCGTATCGGTAACCTTTTAACAGCTGATTCAAACAACCTTATGAGAATGAATGCAATCGATTATTGGTGCCGCTAATGTCGTAACCGTATCGTAGCCAACCAATTGGTTTTGGTTTACCGTCGTAACGATAAACAGCTGATTGCGTTAGGGATACGACTACAGCGATACGACATACGGCACCAATGACTCCCGCTTAAGTTGTTCATTCCGTTCTAGTCGTTTCGTTAGAGTGGTCGTGCAGTGTCAACCTCGGCTCAACTGCAATTTTTCGGGATTTTTTGGTTGAGCTGAAAATTTAAATAGGCCTCAAGGTTGGCATTGTGCTTCCTTCTGGTGTTTTGGCGGAGTGAGGAGATGCAATTCTTCACTGACCTGGAGTCAGGGTGGTAGTTTTGCACTCCTAACAGGAATCAGGAATTTATAATTGATCGCTTATTGAAGTTTAAACACTGGCGTGGTGCCATATAAAAACCATGGTGACATAAAAAAAAAGCTCTATATACGGGGTATTCCATCCCATTTCGACCAACTTTGACCCGACCCCTTTAGAATTGGCTGAAAGTTTTTCTTCTTTTTTAGCTTGCGAAAGCGGTTTTCAGAATTTTTTCAAATTTTTTCATCCAACTCAAAAAAAGTTATGAATTTTAAAAAAACACCGTTTTTGTTTCAAAATGCTACAACTTTTTCAAAAATTGACCGTCTGGGATCTTTTTTAAAAAATATGTTTTTAAATGTACTTTTCGGAAAAAATACAAAAAAATTTTAAAGTTTTTGTTTTTTGTAATTTTTCAGTTTTCGAGATTTTTCGAATTTCGCCATCTCATAAGAAACTTCAATCAATTCTGCAATCATCCCCACTAATCCCGGAATGGGCCGATAATTTTTTTTATTTTTATATTTAATAATTTAATAATTTTTTTTTCAAAAAATTCATAACTTATTTTGAGTTGGAAAACGGTGTTTTTTTTTCAAAATGCAATAACTTTTTCAAAAATTGACCGTTTGGGATCTTTGTTTTTTTTTAAATATGTTTTTAAATGTACTTTTCGGAAAAAATACAAAAATTTTTTAAATTTTTTTATTTTCAATATTATCGGCCCACTCCGGGATTAGTGGGGATGATTTGCAGAATTGTTTGAAGTTTTTTATGAGAAAAAAAATGGCGAAAACTTTCAGCCAATTCTAAAGGGGTCGGATTCAAAATTGGTCGAAATGGGATGGAATACCCCATATATAACGGATCGTAATGGGACAAACAAATTACGGCATATATAAAGAAAATTGCTGAATAAGCAGCTTGTTTTACATACTATGCAAGCATGCATCAAACTGCAATTTTTATTGCAAAAATTGAAATTCACTTTTTTGTGAACATGGATAAATAAATTTGTCATATTGAATATAACCTGGCGTGGTGCCAAATCGCAAGGTGCTACACGTGGTTCTGGCCTCTATGTATTACCATTGTATACTAGTTGTGGAAAAATATATTTAAAAAAAATTACTGATTTTATGACTGGCGTGGTGCCATTTAAAAACCTATTGAATTGAAAATACTGGCGGAATATAATCTGGTTTTTATGAGGATCTGAAGATTCTCTACCACAGAAATTATATCTCTAAAAAAAAGTAAGTTGTTAAAATAGATGAATAAATAAAATTTTTATTTTTAAACTCTTATTATTAAAAAAGGTCGAATTGAAATCAGCTTGACTCAAAGCCAAAAAGAAATAATGGCGGAATTCATGGCCATAGTACAGGCCCGGGACTAAACAATTTACGGGCCCCCTATAAAAAATCCACCAATACATTTGATTAATTTGAATTAATGACGTCTTACTGATGAATCATTATTGATTTATTACATCAAAATAAATTTTTGCCACATCAACTAAATGATTTTTGGACTAAGAACTGACAATAAAATTAACACAGAATATTTACTATTTATTTTTTTTATTGTAACGTAGAAATAAAATTCTCTTTTAACAGCCACATATTGTTTCAAATAATCTTTTCTAGTTATTTGGTAACATTTTAATACATTTTTGATAAATTTAATGATGATTGTAAATTTTAATTATTCAATATAGAAGGTTCGGATATCAAAGAGTGGCTTTTTCTTGCTTTTTTCGCTGCAAGATTTTTTATAATAATATCAAAATTTAACTGCCTTGCCAAAACGGATTCAACACAAAGCGTGGCAAGTCCTGCAACTCGCCCTTGAGATGAGCACGATCTATGAAAGTGTTTGATTCTTGCAAGGACGCTGAAGGAACGTTCTGCACTAGTTACAGTGACAGGTATAGTGGAAAAGATACGTAAAGCAACACAAATGTTGGGGAATATTGTATACAGATTTTGTACATAGATGGCATTTAGCAATTCCAATGGTGGCAGACCTTTATCAAAATTTTCTTCGTGAAAAATTTCGCTTTCTAAGCTTTGAGAAATGTCCAACTTGTATTTTTCGACAAATTTTGCTGCGCTCGCCCGAATCTTGGTTTCATCCATGGCTTCAAATTACCACAAAAAGGAAAATGTCTCGCTCAAATTTCTCAAAGCTGCAAATCGTTCAGTAATGCCAGTGTTTACCGAATCAACGATTACCAGGAATGTATTGTTTTTAAAATCGGAGTCTGAATCATCCGTAATCATCTCAATTAAATTATCTTCAGAACGTATTTTAGGTTTCCTCTTTCGAATGTCCGGAAACTTTGGCGAGATGTTCAATTGAATAACAACTATTTTGCATTCGTTTAAAATTATTTCCCATTGTTTCCTGATCAACTTCAAATCTAACTAATAAGACATCTAGATGTCGGACCTCAACATCTATGGTGGCGTCTCTAGCTTGGAGGACCACGTTTCTTTCATTAATGGTAGTCAGTATTTTGTACCAAATTGAGGACAGCAAGATACATTCGAACTTGTTGATAAACTTGAGAATTCAGGTAACATCTCCGTATGCTTGCGCAGTCAAATTGGCTTTTGTCTGAAAGACTATGAAGAGAGCTCGGTACATTTTGTTTTTTTTTGAGCATGTCCCATCGTTGTCGACTGCTGTGTGACTGCGAAGAAAGTAGTTGCAGCCGTACAGCATTCTGCAGCATCAACACCACATAAATTGAGACTGTGGGTTGCACAAGGCGAGTAATCAGCATTCGATTTTTTGTCGAGAATGTGACGTAGTGCTCCGTTGTATGCTTCTTTCATATTGGCGCCGTTATCGTACGTATTGTGCACGACAATCTTCAATCAAGTATGGCAAATAGATCAGCGATTTTATGACCAGTTTTTTGGTTACAATTCACGAAAGCCAAAACGGTTCTTGAATTGTAAAATTTGTTGCTTTCGAATTGAAATGTAGTTAGCGCAAAATGAACGTAGTCAACGTGACTAGCATCAGGCATATCATCAACGATAATAGCAAAATACTTGGCTTTCTTGCCTTGATCTAATACAGTTTCCCTCACGTGCTTTGCACAATTTTCTATAAACGCGTTCTGAATGTCTGGAGAAAGATAGTGAACTTGTAAACGTTTGTGCTGCTGCTGTGAAATCCTAACTTTCTCCAAATGATCTCTAAGTATCGGATCATATCGGCTTATGAGATCTTAGATGCCCAAAAAATGTCCATCGTTTCGTTCACCAAGATACATACTTTCGGCTTGGAAAGCTAGGCCTCTTTCAGCCAAAAATAAAATAGTGTCCAAAATTCTATATAAAATTTCTTTCCACTTTTGAGTTTCAGTGATTAGCTGTTCATTGATAAGTGTATCAGTCGTTAGCCTCCTTTTGAATTAGATTTTGTAAATATCGCCATTGAATATAACATTTAATGTGATCTGTGATGGAATTTCGAATATCCGCCAGGACAACAAATTTTAGGTTGATTTAAAGTATTGGTGCTTACCGGACGACATGGTAGGCAATAAAAAGCATTGCTATTGGCACTCCACACTAACCAGTCACGCTCCACTTTCTCTCCTTTTGGCAAGATTCTGTTTAACAACGAGGTAGGAAATGCCTCGTCATGACAATCACGTGGAAAAATAACAGGGCACTTTTGATTACCTCGACCAATTATTTCGTTGACTTCTTTCAGATCGCAAAAACTCATTATTCACGGTGCCGATATCGAAGTCGTTTAAATAATCTGGACTTTAATACAGGGTTGGTGGTATTGTTGGAAGACTTTTTGAAGATGAACCTTCATCAGTGTCACCACGAAAACTTTACGATTTCGGATTCATGAAAACATATATTTCTGTTTGATGTTTTTATTGTCTCCTCAGGCCCAGGCAAAAATCATTATCAATATTCGTTGTTTTTGAAATTCGGTTTAAAATTTTCACATGGAACAACGAAAGACTCTCCTGAATTAAAAACAAGTAAGGACGGGACTTTCTTCGGCTGTGCCGAAGACTTCATACCTTTCATGAATGGCGCTGAACAATAATCTTTTCCCGTTCGTAATCTCCAAATAATCGGATGTATAAGATAAGAAATATATAGTGAACAGATGTACATACCTGAACGATTTTTAAGATAAATATAAAATAAAAAATAGGTAGGTACTTTGTGTGAGGATGCAAAGCTTCACGTTATTTGTGGTCTGCATGTAAAAAATATGACTACGAATCACGTATTTCAAAAATATATGACGTCTACGTAAGCATTTGGTGAAATTTTAAGCTTCTAGCTGTTAAAATGGGGCTGAAATTGCAAAAAAAAATATATATATATTCTATATATGGGGTATTCCATCCCATTTCGACCAATTTTGAATCCGACCCCTTTAGAATTGGCTGAAAGTTTTTCTTCTTTTTCTAGCTTACGAAAGACGTTTTTCAGAATTTTTTCAAATTTTTTCATCCAACTCAAAAAAAGTTATGAATTTTAAAAAAACACTGTTTTTGTTTTCAAAATCCTATAACTTTTTCAAAAATTGCCCGTTTGGGATCTTTTTTTTTAAATTTGTTTTTAAATGTACTTTTCGGGAAAAATACAAACACATTTTTAAAGTTTTTTTTAATTTTTCAGTTTTTCGAGATTCGATGCAATCATCCCCACTAATCCCGGAGTGGGCCGATTTTTTTTTATTTTTTTTATTTAATTGAAAAAAAAATTTTTCAAAAATAAAATTTTTTTTTATCAGTTTTATTTATATAACAAAAAAATGTAAGAAAATGATTTTTAAGTATTCTTTTCTTTATATATTATGGTAATCTACTATTAAACTTACATCTTTACTGTGTCAGTCATTAATCCTGGTTATTTTAATCGTAGATTACCATAATATATAAAGAAAAGAATACTTAAAAATCATTTTCTTACATTTTTTTGTTATATAAATAAAACTGATAAAAAAATTTTATTTTTGAAAATTTTTTTTTCAATTAAATAAAAAAAATATAAAAAAAATCGGCCCACTCCGGGATTAGTGGGGATGATGGCAGAATTGATTGAAGCTTTTTATGAGAAAAAAAATGGCGAAATTCGAAAAATCTGGAAAAACTGAAAAATTAAAAAAAAACTTCAAAAATTTTTTTGTATTTTTTCTGAAAAGTACATTTAAAAACAAATTAAAAAAAAAGATCCCAAACGGTCAATTTTTGAAAAAGTTATAGCATTTTGAAAACAAAAACGGTGTTTTTTAAAAATTCATAACTTTTTTGAGTTGGATGAAAAAATTTGAAAAAATTCTGAAAAACGTCTTTCGTAAGCAAGAAAAAGAAGAAAAACTTTCAGCCAATTCTAAAGGGGTCGGGTTCAAAATTGGTCGAAATGGGATGGAATACCCCATATATATACTGTATCTTAATATATAAAAAACACGTGTCACACAATTGAGGCCAATGGACTCCTAAACTACTGAAACCGATTTTTAATTTGTTTTGCACCCAGTGTGTAGTTTGATGTAACTTGAAATATAGGATAGGTCTCTAGGGTTTCTAGGGTCTCGAGATATAGGCCAAAACGTTGACCCGGGTACCCCTAGAATGTGTGTATAGAATATGGATATCAAATGAAAGCTGTTAATGAGTGCTTTAGTAGAGGGTAATTTTCAAACCCCTGGACTACGGTTTCGAGATATAGGCCAAAACGTGGACCCGAGCACCCATAGAATGTTTTTATACAATATGGGTATCAAATGAAAGCTGTTGATAAGTGCTTTAGTAAGGGTAGTTTTCATACCTATTGATGACTAGGGTTTCGAGATATACATAGGCCAAAACGTGGACCCAGGGACCCCTAGAGTGTGTTTATAGAAAATGGATATCAAATGAAAGCTGTTGATGAGTGCTTTAGCAGAGGGTAATTTTCATACCCCTGGGTGACTAGGGTCTCGAGCTATAGGCCAAAACGTGGACCCGGGTACCCCTAGAGTGTGTTTATAGAATATGAATATCAAATGAAAGCTGTTGATGAGTGCTCTAGTACAGAGTAATATATTATCCAGAGACGGACTGGGACTGGGATTAGGACTAGGACTGGGACTGAGATTCGGAATGGGACTGGGACTAGAACTGGAATAAATACATACCACCTTCTGGGACAGGCAATAAGGGATGCAGAAGAATGAGAAGAAATTGAGAGAAGAGAAAAGAGAGAAGGAGATTGAGAAAGAGATAGAATGAGACGAATATGGAGATAGATGAAGCAAAAAGACGGAGGGAGGAGTGAGTAAAAGGATTAGGAAAAAGTGAAGAGCAGAGTCAGACGGAAAAAGCTCATTAAAATGTATGCAGATCGGCCAAATTTATGGCAGGACAACGTCTGACGGGTCTTCTAGTATAATATAAAATGTAAGGCGCGATAACCTCCGAAGAGATCTAAGGCCGAGCTTCCCTTCCAATTTGCGTCGTGCTCCTCTTGATTTTCCCTACAAATTGGCCGGACGGTACCTACATGTTTTATGCCGACTCCGAACGGCATCTGCAAGGTAGAAATACACCCGGAGCGCTTGCCAAACACTGCCGAGGGGCGACCCCGCTTAGAAAAATTTTCTTCTAATTGAAAAACCTTATTTCTAACCTTATTGCGAACCCAGGGCATACGGTGTGATAGGCGGAGCACGCTACCATCACACCTCGGTGGCCGCCATACTATATATACCATCATATATATATTATATATATCACCGATCTCTATGATTTTTTTACACAACAATGTATGCTATATACGTAAGCATTCGGTGAAATTTGAAGCTTCTAGCTGTTAAAATGGGGCTGAAATTGCGAAAATATTTATATATATATATATATACAATATATACCTCCATATATATACTATATATACCACCGATCTTTATGATTTTTTCAGACAACAATGTATGCTATATACGTAAGCATTCGTTGAAATTTGAAGCCTCTAGCTCTTAAAATAGGGCAGTAATTACGAAAAGTTTCTTATCTGAACAATCAGTTGTGGGGGATATATACTATATATACGACCGATCTCATCAATTTTTTCAGACAAAAATATGTGCAATATACGAAATTATATGGTGAAGTTTGAAGCTTCAATCTGTTAAATTGAGGAAGATATGACAAAAATCCAATTTTTTCTGAAAAATCGGTTGTATGGAGGATATATGCTATAGTGGTCCGATCCGGCCGGTTCCGACAAATGTCTAATCGGACACCCAAATACACCCGCTCACCAAATTTTTTCAAGATATCTCAAAAATTGAGGGACTAGTTTGCATACAAACAGACAGACGGACAGACGGACATTGCTAAATCAACTCAGCTCTTCATCCTGATTATTTCGGTATACTTAATGGTGGGTTTATCTATTTTCCTTTAAGGAATTACAATTTTGGGTTTTGTGACGAAATTAATATACCATTTCATTTTCATGAGTGGTATAAAAATGTCTTAGTAACCTCTAAATCGCGGGCCCCCTGAGAAACACATTTTGGTTTGATGTTTCTATGTCTCCTCAGGCCCAGGCAAAAAACCATTATCAATATTCATTCCTTTCGAAATTCGGCTTAAAATTAAAAAAAAATGTCTTAGTTCCTCTAAATCGCGGGCCCCTGAGGAACCCCTTCCCCTCTCGTGGGGCCTGGGTACATAGTACCTTTACAATGTTCATGGCCAGACACCCACTTTGGTATTGGCTTGCTTCAAATTTATCTTCTCCAGAAAGTAACTATGTAAAAACTTCTTAAGTTAAGCGAAATTCTTCCAGAAACTGCAATAATTTCTGTTATAGCGATATAATACATAAATGATTTGTTTACGCTTTGTTCGATAAGTCCGAAGGGTTTACTGCACTCCCTTAACCGCCTTCGGACTATCTTTTCATCGCCTTCTATTACTGGAGCTCAAACAAAACAATAAAATTTTATCCATCGCAGTAATTTTATTTTTTATATATTGGCAACCATTTTGACAGTTAAAATCTTTTGTGTGCTAAAAAGACATACAATGCAACCTATGTGGATCGTAGAATTGATTGTGAATTTAAAATAAATTACGTTCCGTTTGCTATCGTATGTTATAATCCCATCTTGTTTATACGTTTGAGATATCACGTAATTTTCTATCGTATGTTTGCCGATACGTGATCGTATGTTACGATTCGAGTCCAGGTTGTCGCCTTCTCACATTAGCGCATGTTTAGTGTGCTATCCAGAGAGATACTTGGCCGCAATCGACCGGTAGTAGTGAGCTGCTTGACCGCATTCAAAATAATCGCTCTGGCCATTTCCAGGTGAATGGCGGTCAGAAGCTTCCCCCATTTTCGTGGACTTCTACCACGCCACTGCTGTGTTTACACATTAATAAATAAAACGTATTAAAAATACGCTTCATTGTACACATATCTAATTAATAAAAAATAAAATAAATAAATGTAAGGCGCGATAACCTCCGAAGAGATCTAAGGCCGAGCTTCTCTTCCAATTTGCGTCGTGCTCCTCTTGATTTTCCTACAAATTGGCCGGACGGGACCTACATGATTTTATGCCGACTCCGAACGGCATCTGCAAGGCAGATGAGTTTTCACTGAGAGCTTTTCATGGCAGAAATACACCCGGAGCGCTTGCCAAACACTGCCGAGGGCGACCCGCTTAGAAAAATTGTCTTCTAATTGAGAAACCTTATTTCTAAAATTTTTGATGTTGCTTTGCCCGGGGTTTGAACATAGGCATCCGGTGTGGTAGGCGGAGCACGCTACCATCACACCACGGTGGCCGCCGATTCTAATCTATCTAATTATCTATCTAAATTAATAACTAATTAATTCTGCGAATACATACATACATATATAAACACACAATTACTTAGAAAATTTCCTTTTAAAAACTAAAGGAGTGTTTCATTAAAGCTGAGCTCATTTTATTTGTTTGTTTGTTCAATTAAAATTTCGAAGTATTCGTGAAATCTAGAAGAAAAGTTGTTTATTTTTTATTTAGGTACACGACTCAATGAGGTATAAATAGCGCCCACAAAATTTACCACGTAGTACTTTATATTTAAAAAGTAGTGCAAAAGGTCTTTAACTAAAATGAATTTAAGCATTCATTACGCGATCGTTTCTCTCGTGCTTACCTTTACCTGCATTTGACTTTTACGAATGCGCAATTACGCGTTGCAAATGGCGCAGACATAAGAATAGAGCAGAGCCCACATTCGGTGGCAATTTTTTATGACAACAAATATGCATGCGTGGCTCATTGGTCAATATGAATTCGTTGGTAACAGCAGCTCATTGCATAATTGGGGGGGAAAGAAGCAAGTTCGTCATTATAGCTGGTATAGCTGATATAAGTGAAATAAACAGAGAAAGAGGGCAAAAACGCAATGTGCGGAGAATACATCATCATCCTTACTTTGATAGACAGTCAGGATATATGGACATAGCTGTGCTTAAAGTGGGCCGAATGCTTTTCGGAGACAGAACAAGTAAAATCAATATCTCTTTGTGAACGTCAACCAATACCGGGTACACGACTGAAAATTAGTGGATGGGGTTCGGTAATACCCAATAGTATAATTAATTATCATCTTCTCAAAACTATTGAATTATATGTAGTAGACTTTGGATATGCAATTATATTTATCAGACTAAACAACCACCGCAATATTTACAGCCACAATCATTTGTGCAGTATGTCGTGGAAGAAATCCGTGTCATGGAGACTCTGGAGCAGGGGCCCGTTTGTGGAAGGAAAAACTTTGTGCGGTATTAGTTGGTGGTTGTCAGAACCCCGATATTCCTAGTTTTTATACAGACATAACAAAACCAATAGTTAATAACTTTTTAATATCCAAGATATGGAGAAATTGAAGGGTTTTGTTATAAATTGACTGTTGAGTGGTATATCACCATAACTTGACTGAACGCCGAGATAGCAGCTGAGATATGGTGATATTCTAATCAGCAGTCAAAAATAACGATATTTTATAGTACAAATAAAATTTTATGAGTAAAGAGTCAATAAATATTTTTGATTGTTTGCATAAAAGTGTGACGTAAGTAAATGCCTTTAGTTGTGAGACCAAAGTTTGTTCACGAATGTGAAGTTCAATCATGTATGTATGAATATATCATAGGAGAAAGAAAGTGGGAAATAACTACCAATATTATGAACATTAATTTAATAGGTTATTAAAGCGTAAGTAATGCCCCTATTACGGTTTACAACTCAACTTAGTTGGTTTTAACTACAAACAACTCAACTTTAAGACAACTCAACTCCTGTTTGGTATTACGAATTACAACTTATTCAGTTGAAGTTGAATTGATGTTACCAACTTAAAAAGTGATGATTTGACAGATAAATGAACAGCTGATCAGTTTGTGGCGAAATTCAAGCATTTGCAAAAGTGATTTTTTTATACTCAGTTGAGCAGAGCTCACAGAGTATATTAAGTTTGATTGGATAACGGTTGGTTGTACAGGTATAAAGGAATCGAGATAGATATAGACTTCCATATATCAAAATCATCAGGATCGAAAAAAAATTTGATTGAGCCATGTCCGTCGGTCCGTCCGTCCGTTAACACGATAACTTGAGTAAATTTTGAGGTATCTTGATGAAATTTGGTACGTAGGTTCCTGAGCACTCATCTCAGATCGCTATTTAAAATTAACAATATCGGACTATAACCACGCCCACTTTTTCGATATCGAAAATTTCGAAAAACCGAAAAAGTGCAATAATTCATTACCAGAGATAGACAAAGCGCTGAAATTTGGTAGATGCGTTGAACTTATGACGCAGAATAGAAAATTGGTAAAATTTTGGACAGCGGGAGTGGCACCGCCCACTTTTAAAAGAAGGTAATTAAAAATTTGCAAGCTGTAATTTGGCAGTCGTTGAAGATATCATGATAAAATTTGGCAGAAACATTACTCCTATTACTATATGTACGCTTAATAAAAATTAGCAAAATCGGAGAAGAACCACGCCCACTTTAAAAAAAATTTTTAAAAGTAAAATTTTAACAAAAAATTTAATATCTTTACAGTATATAAGTAAATTATAGTCAACATTCAACTCCAGTAATGATATGGTGCAACAAAATACAAAAACAAGTAAGGAAGGCTAAGTTCGGGTGTAACCGAACATTACATACTCAGTTGAGAGCTATGGAGACAAAATAAGGAAAATCACCATGTAGGAAAATGAACCTAGGGTAACCCTGGAATGTGGTTGTATGACATGTGTATCAAATGGAAGGTATTAAAGAGTATTTTAAGAGAGAGTAGGCCATAGTTCTATGGATGGACGCCATTTAGGGATATCGCCATAAAGGTGGACCAGGGCTGACTCTAGAATGTGTTTGTACGATATGGGTATCAAATGAAAGGTGATAATGAGTATTTAAAAGGGATGGGCTTTAGTTCTATAGGTGCACGCCTTTTCGAGAAATCGCCATAAAGGTGGACCAGGGGTGACTCTAGAATATGTTTGTACGATATGGGTATCAAATGAAAGCTGTTAATGAGTATTTTGAAAAGGAGTGATCCTTAGTTCCATAGGTGGACGCCGTTTCGAGATATCGCCATAAAGGTGGACCAGGGGTGTCTCTAGTTGTACGATATGGGAATCAAATGAAAGGTGTTACTGAGCATTTTAAGAGGGAGTGGGCATTAGGTCTATAGGTGGACGCCTTTTCGAAATGTCGCCATTAGGGTGGGCCAGGGGTGACTCTAGAATGTGTTTGTATGATATGGGTATCAAATGAAAGATGGTAATGAGTATTTTAAAAGGGAGTAATCCTTAGTTCTATAGGTGGACGCCTTTTCGAGATATCGCCATAAAGGTGGACCAAGGGTGACTCTAGAATGTTTGTACGATATGGGTATCAAACGAAAGGTGTTACTGAGCATTTTAAGAGGGAGTGGGCATAGGTCTATAGGTGGACGCCTTTTCGAGATATCGCCATTAGGGTGGGCCAGGGGTGACTCTAGAATGTGTTTGTACGATATGGGTATCAAACGAAAGGTGTTACTGAGCATTTTAAGAGGGAGTGGGCATTAGGTCTATAGGTGGACGCCTTTTCGAGATATCGCCATTAGGGTGGGCCAGGGGTGACTCTAGAATGTGTTTTGTACGATATGGGTATCAAATGAAAGGTGTTAATGAGTATTTTAAAAGGGAGTGATCCTTAGTTCTATAGGTGGACGCCTTTTCGAGATATCGCCATAAAGGTGGACCAGGGTGACTCTAGAATGTTTGTACGATATGGGTATCAAACGAAAGGTGTTACTGAGCATTTTAAGAGGGAGTGGGCATTAGGTCTATAGGTGGACGCCTTTTCGAGATATCGCCATTAGGGTGGGCCAGGGGTGACTCTAGAATGTTTGTACGATATGGGTATCAAAACGAAAGGTGTTACTGAGCATTTTAAGAGGGAGTGGGCATTAGGTCTATAGGTGGACGCCTTTTCGAGATATCGCCATTAGGGTGGGCCAGGGGTGACTCTAGAATGTTTGTACGATATGGGTATCAAACGAAAGGTGTTACTGAGCATTTTAAGAGGGAGTGGGCATTAGGTCTATAGGTGGACGCCTTTTCGAGATATCGCCATTAGGGTGGGCCAGGGGTGACTCTAGAATGTTTGTACGATATGGGTATCAAACGAAAGGTGTTACTGAGCATTTTAAGAGGGAGTGGGCATTAGGTCTATAGGTGGACGCCTTTTCGAGATATCGCCATTAGGGTGGGCCAGGGGTGACTCTAGAATGTGTTTGTACGATATGGGTATCAAATGAAAGGTGTTAATGAGCATTTTAAGAGGGAGTGGAATCCTTAGTCTATAGGTGGACGCCTTTTCGAGATATCGCCATAAAGGTGGACCAAGGGTGACTCTAGAATGTTTGTACGATATGGGTATCAAACGAAAGGTGTTACTGAGCATTTTAAGAGGGAGTGGGCATTAGGTCTATAGGTGGACGCCTTTTCGAGATATCGCCATTAGGGTGGGCCAGGGTGACTCTAGAATGTTTGTACGATATGGGTATCAAACGAAAGGTGTTACTGAGCATTTTAAGAGGGAGTGGGCTTAGGTCTATAGGTGGACGCCTTTCGAGATATCGCCATTAGGGTGGGCCAGGGTGACTCTAGAATGTTTGTACGATATGGGTATCAAACGAAAGGTGTTACTGAGCATTTTAAGAGGGAGTGGGACATTAGGTCTATAGGTGGACGCCTTTTCGAGATATCGCCATTAGGGTGGGCCAGGGTGACTCTAGAATGTTTGTACGATATGGGTATCAAACGAAAGGTGTTACTGAGCATTTTAAGAGGGAGTGGGCATTAGGTCTATAGGTGGACGCCTTTTCGAGATATCGCCATTAGGGTGGGCCAGGGGTGACTCTAGAATGTGTTTGTACGATATGGATATCAAATTAAAAGGTATTAATGAGGGTTTTAAAAGCGAGTGGCCCTTAGATGTATATGTGAAGGCGTTCTCGCGATATCGACCAAAATGTGGACCAGGTGATCCAGAAAATCATCTGTCGGGTACTGCTAATTTATTTATATATGCAATACCACTAACAGTATTCCTGCCAAGATTCCAAGGGCTGTTGATTTCGCCTTGTAGAACTTTTTCATTTTCTTCTACTTAATATGGTAGGTGTCACACCCATTTTACAAAGTTTTTTCCAAAGTTATATTTTGCGTCAATAAACCAATCCAGTTACCATGTTTCATCCCTTTTTTCGTAGTTGGTATAGAATTATGGCATTTTTTCATTTTTCGTAATTTTCGATATCGATAAAGTGGGCGTGGTTATGGTCGGATTTCGGCCATTTTTTATACCAAGATAAAGTGAGTTCAGATAAGTACGTGGGCTAAGTTTAGTAAAGATATATCGGTTTTTGCTCAAGTTATTGTGTTAACGGCCGAGCGGAAGGACAGACGGTGGACTGTGTATAAAAACTGGGCGTGGCTTCCACCGATTTCGCCCATTTTCACAGAGAACAGTTACCGTCATAGAATCTATGCTCCTACCAAATTTGAGAAGGATTGGTAAATTTTTGTTCGACTTATGGCATTAAAAGTATTCTAGACAAACTAAATGAAAATGGGCGGAGCCACGCCCATTTTGAAATTTTCTTTTATTTTTGTATTTTGTTGCATCATATCATTACTGGAGTTGAATTTTGACTTAATTTACTTATATACAGTAAAGATATTAAATTTTTTGTTAAAATTTGAATTAAAAAAAATTTTTTTTAAAAAGTGGGCGTGTTCTTCATCCAATTTTGCTAATTTTTATTTAGCACATATATAGTAATAGTAGTAACGTTCCTGCCAAATTTCATCATGATATCTTCAACGACTGCCAAATTACAGCTTGCAAAACTTTTAAATTACCTTCTTGTAAAAGTGGGCGGTGCCACGCCCATTGTCCAAAATCTTACTAATTTTCTATTCTGCGTCATAACGTCAACCCATCTACCAAGTTTCATCGCTTTACCGCCTTTGGCAATGAATTATCGCATTTTTTCGGTTTTTCGAAATTTTCGATATCGAAAAAGTGGGCGTGGTTATAGTCCGATATCGTTCATTTTAAATAGCGATCGAGATGAGTGCTCAGGAACCTACATACCAAATTTCATCAAGATACCTCAAAATTTACTCAAGTTATCGTGTTAACGGACGGACGGACGGACGGACGGACGGACATGGCTCAATCAAATTTTTTTTCGATACTGATTATTTTGATATATGGAAGTCTATATCTATCTCGATTCCTTTATATATGTACAACCAACCGTTATCCAATCAAAACATATACAATATACTCTGTGAGCTCTGCTCAACTGCGTGGAAATAACAGAAAATTTCAACGAGGCGTGCTCCGCCCTTTGTCTACTTTGTCCAGATACTTTTAATGCCATAAGTCGAACACAAAATTTACCAATCCTATGAGATTGGTAGGGGCATAGATTTTATGACGCTAACCTGTTTGTCAGGTGAAGGCGACATCGGTTGACGCCACGCCCAGTTTTTATACACAGTCGTCCGTCTGTCTTCCGCGTGGCCGCTACACACGATAACTTGAGTCAAAAATGGACTATCCTTACTGAACTTAGTTGCGCGTACTTATCTGACGCACTTAATCTGGTATAAAAATGAACGAAATCCGACTATGACCACGCCCACTTTTCGATATCGAAAATTACGAAAAATGAAAAAAATTCAGAATCTATACCCAATATCTGAGGATGACAACATGGAAAGTGTGATTGGTTATATTGACGCGTGTGAAAATATAACTTTAGAAAAACGTTGTAAACGGTTGTGACACCTACCATATTAAGTAGAAGAAAATGTAAAAAGTTCTGCCGTGCGCAATAAAAAACCTTGAAATCTTGGCAGGGTATACAGCTATAAATAATTAGCGGTATCCACAGATGATGTTCTGGGTCACCCTGGTCGATAATCTGGAAACGCCTCACATATACCCACTGATACCACCACTCATTTTGAAACTCTCATAATACCTTATTGATACCCATATCGTTCAGACACATTCTAGAGTACGAGTTTACGCCGATCACTCTATCGGCAGGCGGCGGCTGTAGGCTCTATTATATACCGGCACGGCGGCGGCGTAAGGTGTTTTGTTATATGACTTAAGAAATCACGTAGTTGGCCATTCGGAAAGATCGGTTTAATAGATACATCAAAATCTCGCAGGACCGTTCAAAAAATTTCAGGGAGTCGCTCCTGCTGAGGAGATTGTCCCTCGGTTTTGTGCGCAGCTCCATAGAGCGTCGAACCTAGACCCCGGTCTCTGTGAATTGTACTTGCTGCGTCTGCTGAAAGAAATAGACGAACATAAAAGTCACACTTTTGCCGTGTAGAGTAGTCTGCGTGCACAGCGTAGTGTC